>VOMN01096683.1:0-96877 GCA_014899125.1 Orchestia grillus | reverse complement strand
TTAAGTTGGAGGGCTCGCCGAATGAGGTCATGCTCCTATCCTTGATCAAAGTGTTAGCTGCTTTGGTTTTGAAAACTTGAAGGCTTTTTTCTTCTTTCCTGCGATGTGTTTTGTGACTTACAGATCTGTTAGTAGTTAAACTCGTAGGCTAAGAGAACTTCAACTGTGTGTGCAGAAAGTGCATTTTTGAATTACGGTCTTATGTACGTTATGTTTGGGAGAATTGCGTCACCACCAGGACGCTGCGGAGCGACGTTTCCTGTGGGGCCTAATAATGGCAGCCCAGTTTCCTGTGCTCATGGCTGCGCTTCCTGCCTGCCTCCCTTGTTGTCGCGGTTGCCCGGTCGCTCGTCAGCTGCAGCGGCCGCCTCGTCCTTCTTCCCTGTTGTTCACCACGGTCACCCATTGGACGGGCTCCAGTTCAACTTTGGTCCATTATATCATCGACCTTACCTTCTCACGCTCTGATTTGGAGCTAAGTTTTCAAAGGACATGTCAGTTTAGACCAGTACGGACATGAAAGTTTAGACCAGTAGGGACATGAAAGTTTAGACCAGTACGGACATGAAAGTTTAGACCAGTAGGGACATGAAAGTTTAGACCAGTACGGACATGAAAGTTCAGACCAGTAGGGACATGAAAGTTTAGACCAGTACGGACATGAAAGTTTAGACCAGTACGGACATGAAAGTTTAGACCAGTACGGACATGAAAGTTTAGACCAGTAGGGACATGAAAGTTTAGACCAGTACGGACATGAAAGTTCAGACCAGTAGGGACATGAAAGTTTAGACCAGTACGGACATGAAAGTTTAGACCAGTACGGACATGAAAGTTTAGACCAGTACGGACATGCCAGTTTAGACCAGTACGGACATGCCAGTTTGGACCAGTACAGTACGGACATGCCAGTTTGGACCAGTACAGTACGGACATGCCAGTTTGGACCAGTACAGTACGGACATGCCAGTTTGGACCAGCAGCGGTAGGTACGCTCGTCAGAATTAATACATTCCAATTTGGACCAGCGGCAATTCACCAGTTTGGACCAGCAGCGATGCGCCTGTTCCGACCAATAAGAGATACGTCAGTTTGGACCAATAAGAGAGCTATCTAAAAAGCCTGTGCTCATGTCGAGGCTGATCCCTCGAGTGCATTGGCAGCATCATACCTGGATCGCTTTATTGCTCCATTAATGCTATAGCCATTGGCAATTGGCACTTCCACATGTGCGGGTAAGATATTTTCTCGGAATAACAGCGCACTTCAAAGCGCTGTAGCTAAGATCTCAAATAAAAAGGGAGCACCTTCCATGTGGTAAAATGGTATTTTTTTATGTACTCTTGCTATAGTTTTCGACGCTGCATTCACTATTGATACTTTGACATTAATGTTTGGCAAAATGTGACTTTCTTCAAGTGATGTAATTTTAATTTTATCGAATTGCCAATTTTTAAAACATACGTGAAGGTAATGTGTTTGAAGGTAAACCTCAACTTGATGAGGGTAAATATGTTTTAAACTTGAACATCAACTCTTTTTTCAGCTTTAACAGAGGGCGAGTAAAGCTAGCATGACCTGAATATTAACCGTGGCGCTGTTGATTCAGACTTCCTGTTCTGAGAGCATAAGGATTTCTCTCCCGCGTGTTGCTGTCTCCGCACACAGACACACCTGCTACAAAAAATTGCTAAAAGAGTGCGCTGCTATGAGGTTATGCACTTCATTCTTGCGCTCCCACACGCGAACATTTCTGATAGCTTCTTTGAAGCTCAAGTTGAAGACCGTGCGCCGTATAAGGGCACGCTCTGATAAATAAGCGTATACAAGGCTATGGGTGGAGTCCTTCTTCCAGCCATTGACTTATTGGATCTCGCGTCTGTGTGACAGTGACCAACGGTTTCGTGTGTAACCCGTCTACTTTTTGCTCTGGTTTGCCTTCCAAAATTACGGAACGTTTGCGGTCCCCTTGACTTAGTGGGTTGAGCGAGATCGGGTCCCGTCGAACTGTTCGCTGTTCTGTGTGCGCTGGGTGTGATCCAAGTGGGTTGGTTGGGCTCGGTTACTGTGGACTTGTACTAGTTTATTCACGCAAGGAATAAACAATGTTTCTTTGAGATTCGAAGGACTGAGTCTGCTCATTTAGTGTTTGTTAATGTCATTATTTTATCGATTGTCGGTGTTTCTATGACCGAGTGCAATGTTATTTAGAATGCCGCTATCAAAGCAATAAGAGTTCTCATGTCCTTGGATATGTTCAGGATTGTCAAGTTGATTTTGTAACGAAACATAGTTACCTCAATTCTTACAAAAAATGAAATAGACTTGGGGAAATTTACTGATAGGCCTCTATAACTTCTGAGGGGGCACAGGATAGGCCATAGGCAATAGAGGTAGGTTAGTTAGGTTTGTCTATCCTATGCTATGGGGACAAGCGCCCCCAAAGGAGCAGTGCTAGGCTACCTCAGCTTTAGGTAGGCCTTCGGGACTTGCATCTTTCGTGCCCACTTTGCTTCTTTCCATTTTCATTCCTTCTTCGCTATTTCTTATTTGTCTTTTCTTCTTCTTCCTTCTTAACGTGCTGTTTCTATGCGCAGGGGATCTTGTGTGGGAACACACCTTGTGCATAGATTCCTCGTTCTCTTTCGTCCATACTGAATGGTCCCTACTCTTTCGGTGCGAGATAGTCTGAGTTTCAGAAGCGCAGCGTCTGGCTTCGTAACGCACTGCTGCCTGCGTCAATTTCTCGTGTTGTTCGGCATATGTACGAACGCAGCCATGCGCCACGTTGCGGGTCTCGCCCCAGCAGTTATGCCGTACTGCTCATCGCGCGACCCATAGTTTGAAGCTCGGGTCCGAGATGGCATTCTGTGTTCAGATGCTGCGAAATGTCGGAGCTTAGCTTCTGTACTTGGATGAAGGCCATATTATTTCCTTTGAATGCCATATTACCGCTCTGGAATATTGGTCTTAACAGAACGAAGCTTCACTTGCGCAAACCTGGATTGTGAGGCAGTCTAGGCTGGCTCGGATGTGCAGAAGTGCATCTATTTAAGCCTCCATGGGATTCATTTAGCACTTTATTCGAAATTCAGAGCGTCCGTTGACAGCGATTGTGCGCGAGACTGGCAATTTTCGTCTGAGATTGAGGCCAGTAATTGGCAGTGCGGCATGCGTTAGGAGATCTGGTGTGACTCTCCTTTCCATCATGACTGGCGATGTCAATCGATCGTGATCTGTTATTCCCGACCGGAGGTCGTGAGGGATCGACGATGAGATCTCGAAAAAGACGACAGTTCTGTTGCAGTCGCCCGTGAACGTTCGTTGGAAGGACCGGTCATAGTCAATTATACCTCATTTCTTTGATTCAAGGAAAAAAAGGGCCTACTTTGCAATTGCAGACATGTGTTCCCCAATTCATCGCTGCTCTCGTAATTTCAGTTCGCTCGTTGCATCATGAATATGTATGTCTTCCAAATGGGCCCCCAGAGTAGAAAACTTTTCTTTTTCCTCTTCTGTAACTCATATATTACTTTAATTGAACAGCTCGTATCAGAAGTAACGTAGCTTTTTTTCTTAGAAACTCACTAAAACATACTACCGATTAATGCTCGAGTATGTACTTAGTGCGCGTCTTTTAATATTCTCGTTTCGAAAAGAATGCTGTAGCTAACATCAATTCATTGGGTTAATTTTCGCGCTCCCTGCAGCAACCGCGACAGCAGCTTTAAGTTAATCCTGCGCCTAAGCATCCCTCCCCTCTGCGTTCCTTGCTTTACCTTCAGCTTATTAATCAGCTTCACGATTCACGACTTCTCTTTTATTCGACCTTGCATTCTGAGCCTTCTCGAAGATCTCATTCTCTCTCTGTCAGTCGAAAGGAATTTGTATTTTTTGCTCCTTAACTCGGTGAATTGTGTACATACTGTAAAACGCTTTGCTTTTAAATGGCTTGCTGCGACCATATGTGTCGAAACAAGGGTCTATGGCACGACCACGTTGAAAATGCACTGACGTTAGGCCTACCTTTTTTGTTGGTTAATCGATCGTTGGACCGAAGGGAAGTGGGTCATTTTTTAAAACTCATTCGATGGTGTGTCCATGGTGACACTGTTCGTATGTTCTAGTCGTACCTTCCTTCATAGTGTGTGCGCGATACCTGGTGCCTCCCTCAACCGCAGGGCGAAGCGATATAAACTGTATGATATCCGCAACCATACGGCTGAATGATTGGTGATTTTTAGTTGTGTTGGTGCTTTGTAGTCGTATTGGTGAGCTACATCTTTCGTGGAGATTCGTTGTTTTAGTGATCGGCGATTATAGTATAGGTGAGTGTATCTGTAGTTGTGAGTGTGCGACGTCCGCACACTCACGCCGTTTATTGTTTTAGTTAACGAGTTTGCCATTCCCACTGTTTTCATTCAATGCGTATGCAAGTATTGAATTATTGACCTACCCGTATCGTAGACTGGATAGCTCGTGGAAAGTGAAGTTCCATACTTTTGTTGTTGTTCATTGTTTCACTGGTATTTCATCCTTACATATGTTCTTCAGTTGCACCAAATTAGCATACTTCAACCTCTATTGTCCGATCAAAACAAAAGGCAGATTGTACGTGGACTACCATGCCAGATTAACTTCATGTAAACACTATAAATGATGATGGTGATCAATTTTTTCTACTTTCTTGGTCTCTCACGGGTGCTCTTGAGTTGCAATTAATTAGATCGGAGGTATTAAACTCTACACTGACCGCAGAATCCCATATCCCTCGCCTAAAGTATTTTTATAGGAGGCAACCCACCATGCTTCAGTTCAGCTAATGGAACCGTTATTTGAGACATTTGAACTGTGCGGTGTGGTTGAGTCCCAGCACCACGAGTCTTGCATTACGCATGATATGAATGTGTCCTCCAACGTTTACTCCCTATATGAGTGCCGGCACTAGAGGCTTGGTCATTACTTACAGAAGCAGGACGCTTCTCGCATGTCTCTCTGCCAAGTTCTAGATATTGATCCTTTGAGGGTTAGGTTTCAAAAGGGTCTGTGACCTTTGCGAAGCATGCTAAGCTAATTTGATCACTAGTACAAGTGCTGTGAAGTATTGCGTACGTTTTTATGTCACAGCCTAGTTATAGTGATGCAACGAGACCCACGGGTATTATATGCTCGTGACCATCATATTGCATAGTATTACACTTGCACGTACTGTTCTTTAACTGCATAAAATACAGTGTTAGGGCTATGCGAAGACATTTTTTAGCATGTTAAATAAACAGTAATATTCTAGCGAAAAATGTATGTTTTTAAATTAAGTATGTATAAATATGTATGATATTATTTTCATTTATCAAATTACGCAATGAAGCTACCTTTGGCTTCAATAACTGCTTCTGTACGGGTCTGACACTTTTGACTAGCTGAAATTTAGTGGTCCTTATTCATTTACGACATCACCTGGACAAGGCGGCTCACAATGAAGCTATGGTACTGTGAGAATATCGGTTATAATCCCTTTCAACAACGCTCCACACGTTATAGTCCGTAGGATTTAAATCAGCCGATACCGAGTTCGGGGTCAAATGATTGTAAAAATTTTAAGTAATCTTAGCTTACTGTGGCTATGTGAGAAAGTCTAGAGTCTTGCTAAAAGACATATATGTTTCAATTGGATCCTTTATCTATCTAGGACGTAACAACCTTTTTTACATCAATATATCCAGTAACATTACCCCTAAGACCCCGCGAAAAAATGTGAGGTGTGATGATGTGGCCTTTACAACTCCTTAACTATAGTTTCAGTTAAAGCTACTATGACTGCGTGTCTTTTCATTCCTCGGGTTAACATCTTGATTTAAATGGGTTATCTGAAATAAAAAAGAATATAACCGATTCGAGTGTGTAATGAACTGAAAACGACATGTCCTCTAATAGCCGTCTTACCCTGTATTTTACTTAGGAAAGTAGCGGCTGTGCTCCGGACTTGACAGCATTTCTCATGCTAGCTGGACTTTCTTGGCTGATGAGCTGTACGTGAACAGCTCGCCTGACTGGCCGTATATTGAGTATCTAGGCTACGCTCTCACTATGGTGAACACTTACGACAAGAACGTTTGATCTGATGTGCCTACGTCCAGTGTGTGCTGTGGTGCCATGCTCACTGAAGTGAACCCTAAAAGTTTCACTTCTGATGAGTTTGCTTGATCTGTGAGGCCTACATCCAATGTGCCTTGTCAGCGGTCGTGTGATCATCTAATGCACGTCGCCACAGCCGTGGCTCTCAAATTACTAATATTTTTCAGCATATTGACCTCAGATCTGTCAGCTTTATGACCTTGTGTAGCAGCCTAATTGATATTTGTGTTGGAATGCCGGGGCTCTTCAATTGCCCACACTTGTTTCTATTTTTCTTTTATTCTCTCGAAGTACGTCAGTAAAGTATTTTGTGTGTTTATTACTGATTATTCTTACACATTAGTTCCCATGTGTCTAATTTGTTGTTTAAAATCTATTGCATTTACATATCTGGTATGATTAGAGTACTTTACCATGTGCGTTTTTGGTCAAGAGAAATGTTTTGTTCTTAAGCTCGATATTTTAGGTTATTTTTCATCAATGTTATTTTTTCCTCACAAGCGTGTTCTCAGCGTCCGATTGTTTTTTTTTTCAATTCCATCAGATTTCATAAGATTTTCACGGAACTTAAAATTGCAATGTGAGAAGATGGGATGTTTTTGTGAATTTTTTTGGGGTGCGTCTGCGAACTTTTGTCATTACGTTTGCCAGTGAAGAAGCAGCGAAGTGCGTCAGTGAACCAGGGCAGCTTTGGATCTTGATCACTGTGAGCATGCGAGATGGCGAGGATCCCTTGGAACCTCCTCGATGTTTCCTGGTGCTGGTCGGTGGGCCCTTTCTTTGCGATAAACTTCAGCTGACCGTCAGAAGCATCACTTGTGATGGTCATTGTGTATGGAGAGCATGCGTCTGTTTGCATGCAAAACAAAGAGAATCCTCCATAAGCAATGATCATCAAAAGTGCTCTGATTACTGCTGCGTGCTCGAGAGTTAAAGGGAGAGCTTTAAGCGAAGGAATGTAGGCGAGGGCCTCGTATCAACAAAGGAGTGGGTACCAAAGACATCACAGACCTGCAGGTCATCTACTCGTTCGCGTTTCGGGCACCAAACCGACGGCAAAACAGCTTATTCTTCCGTTTTTCCATGTTTCACGTACAGTTTTAAAAGGACCATTTTAAGCAAAATTTACTTTAGGGAGCATTCTAGTTACTAGTTAATCAATATTCGACAAATTTAGCCGATTTAACACATCTTTAAATAATCTGAGGTGTATCGTTTGTAGATGAAGCGTGCACTGTCTTCGTCCTAAAGACGATCAGTGGAACTTAGGACCAGTGGTGGAGTCGGAGCGCCGAAAGTGTCCCGACTCCGACATAATACTTTATGAGCCCTAACTTCAATAATCGCAACAATAAATTAGAGTCAAAATTTTCTAACCGTAATCATGACATGTTCAATACTAAAATTCAAAGATACTTGGGAAATTCATACTTGGCTTCCTCAACACTAAGGTTACAACCTGTAAGTTATTTTCTCGTTGTGCTCTTCCTGGCCTGCATGATACAAGTGTACTCGTATTAGTAGATAATGACGAAGGAAATAGGACGATGAGGCCCTAATACTGGATTACACACGCTCATACGGTATGTATTCCAGATCCTGGTGTTATGGTCGGTATGACACCTATTACGCCGAGCTACGTCGTGAGAATAACCGTTTACAAGTAAAGTGGGCATTGCTCGAAGAATCTTGGTCTTGCGGTTCAGAAAAAAACTATCCCAGCATCGGATGAGCTCACAGGAGCTTCAACGTTCTATCGCAGCATTAATTACCTTTTACTGCCCAGATTATTTTGTGCTGACGCGTACATTTCATTTTATCTAGTTTCCTCTCAAAGGCGCAATTATGCTGTATTTGGCATGAAACAAATGCAAAGCAGAAAGGGCAGCTTCCAGTTGAGATGCTGCATTTTTGTTCAAACGATCACGTCGCGCACGCAAAAGTAATTCCATCCAGTACAAAGAATTGGCTCTATTGGACAGCAGAGGGTTGAGCGAGCCCGGCAGTGGGACAAGGACACGAGGCACGCCTTCCTCGGCAAAAATCTAGATAGGTCGCTCTGATCTTATTTTCGTCGTGAAAGCTCAATTTTGGCACAAATTCTTCGAACAAAGCGTGTTCCAAGATCTGCTATGTCGGGTAGTTTTTAAATACTTTTCAGTCAATAAGAGAGACGGATTCTCGCGTTTTCGCACTCATTGTCCTCATTTCCTCAGACGCTGAACTTGCGGTTATGTTCCTCACTTATTCGTAGTTATGCAGGATGGCTAGCGTTGAAAATTGTTTGAGGCAATCGGAATCTCTACTAACTTTATAACGAAAGCAAGAAAAATTATCTTCGAATTTTCAGTGTGGAACATGTAGAGGAATTAGAAAAATATGGTCCCAGTTTGCATACTTTCCAAATCGACTGAAGTGTTCCATCAACAATCATGAGACTTGAAACTGGAATTTTTGGGGTGAAATCGAAATGCAGATGTAAACACGGATTTTGGAACACGGAGAGTGCTACTGTGTTCGATGTGAGTGTTAGCTCTTATTTTCACCTACAATTATGAGCCTGTAACCATGACTTCATTGTACCACGGATCACAGAATCATTACTGAGTTGTACTTTAATTTATGACTGACATAGGAGTTCTTATATGTCGATTTCTTTTATAGCCTTCAAGTTTATCAATTATGAAGTGCTCAAGTTGATAGAGGCGGCTGAGCCAGCTTTATTTACGCGGTCAGTGGTTTTTTGCGTGCTACTCGGATTGCTCGATGTTTGTCGAAACTTTGCACTACCTTAAAAAATTGTAGCAGTATTACCGTGGTTGTACCGCTTCAGCTTCATAAAATCTTGGACTCGTTACATATGAAAACGTTAAAGTGGTGGTACCAAAATAGAGTTGTCCGAGGTTTTGGATATCGACCCAGAGCCCTGGCCGCAAGACTGTCGTCTGGGGGCTGCTTATGCTCGCGCTCAGGGTGTCGCAAAAAAAGTTTTACGATACTAGGGTTGGTCGTGAAGTTTTTACGCTATATTTTATAATTTGTTTTAGTGTTCATAATGAACTCCACTAACGTATTCATTTGTTGCTTAGTGTTGCGATGTTTAATGTGACACATGATAGTGCGTTAATTGATAAATACTAAATGATTATATTCTTAGTGTGGTTACACTTTTTTAGGATTTTAAGTGATATCCTTATGTGTAGTACCCGAAGGCTTAAACAACCGCCAGCGCACATCCAGCCGCTGGTTGCGAACGCGTTCTCTCCTGAAGAATAAGAGAAAGAAATAAAAATAAATGATATTCCGAAATCAGTTATATACAAAGTATGGAACCAAAGTAACTCTCGCGCTAACATGTGGTTTCGCAAAAACGTATAGTATTTAAAGTTTGCAAATGTACCACTGTAATATAAGTTTTAAAATGAATAGAGTCGTCTGTCTAAAATGACGCTCTGGCGCTGTTCAGACGATTTGATATTTGATACGAATTGTGGCGCTGAGACGATGAAAAACAGTGACTCTGAAATTCATCTATAGTGCGTAGTTTCATTAATTATATTCTGTTTAAAAAATATTTAACACAATACGCGATATTTTTACTATAAACTATTGGAATATTATACGCCTTGAACCTCTCTCGATTGGTGCTTCCCATTCGAGAACCCTCGCCAACCGCCTCGTTGTCGTGCGTCTGTATGTGGTGGGCTGCCCATCGAAGCTGTCGCTGGATTGTAGACCTTGTCTCTCTGACCAACGAGGAATATTTCATTTTAAGGAAATGAGCTGCCGCGTCACCTCCGTGAAGTGCTGCTCTACCGAGTTGACTCTGAAATGAGCGCAGTTTGTAGCTCCCTCTCCCTAACGATGTGACTCAATTGAGTTCATACGAGGGTAATGAGGTAGGCATTCCATTTCACGAAAAAATTGTAAAATTTCTTCGCGTAAAATGATTGAAAATACCTATCTTTTTGTTGAATCATTAATTCAAATTGGGGAACAAAAACTTTGCCCACTAAATTCTTTCCTGTCTTGAATCTCCAGAGGAGAGGGTTGTATTTTTAAAATCTTGAAAAAATTGTATTACTGTGCAGAAGAGAAATTATTCTGCATGAATTGTTCTTCTTTGCAGTAAGGCATCGCAAAATTATACACTAGTGCGATTTGCATGACATAGTGGAATGGATTCTGGTAGCTTTTCTCTGCCAGAACCTCTCTAAATTTGAAAATATGCTTACTAATTACGATAAATTACAATATTTCGTTGATAATGATTTACCCATACATAGCACTCGTTTTGCTCTCTGCATGTCTCGTGAAGTTTTGTCTGAAAATAATTTCATGTGATTCCCCGAAAGATAAAAAAAACGGTCCAATGATTCCCGAAATATAAGTTTAACATCCTCTCCTCATAGATAAGTTATAATTTCTAGTTAAAAGAATCAATTTATTCTGGCTTCTTATGTAGGTTTTTATTCCTCAGGGTTGTCGATGTTTCATGTTCAAATTCGTCCATTTGTTTGTCCTTATTTTTTCTTCGTGGAAGTTCGCGTTGAATGCGTGGGCTGCTTTGGGAATGCTTATGCACTACTTTTTAAACGGTAATTTTGAACGAATAGTGTATTTATATGACGTTCCTGCACTTCGAAAATAAAATAAATGCGTCACCGGCCCTGGCAAATGATGAAGCTAAAATACACTCTGTTGAATTGACCTTCCTCTCAAGAAAGACTCAGGCGTGTGCGTCGGTATGCCGCTAGTTGGTGTCTCAGGTAACCAGTTCTCGGGAGCTTGAGCATGCAGCGCACGGAACGCATTTTGTGTCTATGGATTGAGAGAGGCGTCGCTCTGTGTGCGAGCTGAGCCGTGCGCTCTGAGGGAACGATACCCGCAAGTCGGGCCTTGACCCACGCGAATAAACGGCGCTTCAAGGGAGCGACCGCCCCCTCCTCGTCTTGCTACCATGCAGCACTGTGGCGGTTCCTTGGCCTCGGTACTTACACGATTTAACGCCTGCCAGCCCCGCGTCAGCTACCGTTAGTTTTCTGATGACATGTTGCTTATGTTCAGGTTGGTATGGATTACTCTTGAGTTTTTCCCTTTACTCCTTCGTTTGTCATCCGTTTTGATGTTGAATAGACGCTGGAGTGCATAACGCTGGTGAAATTGCAAAAAAAGATTAGTTGAAATACGCTATGCGCTGAAAATTTGAAGCGCTGAAAAGTAAATCGCTGGTTTCTTTTTGAAATACGTGTAGTATTTTGATTGGAGCTAATGTGCGTGTATTGTATTGACCTGAGAAAGAATATTGAGATAATATTAATAAGAATATTGAGTTTGAGTTGTTCAGCTTCTCCTTTGCTCAATTGAGATATATGTATAGTGCATGTAAATTTAACAGCTTGCGCTATTTTCTTTTCAATTTTTTAATTATTGGGCATCTCAAAGCGTCATATGTCTATCTGGTTATTTGAGCTACATTTCAGTGGGCCATTAAATGCAATTTCATTCAAGAAGGATTAAAGCTTGATGCAGAACTAGTCCAACGCCCATCCATCTCACGAAGAATGGCATTGTCGATGCATGCAAGCACGCCTACTCATGCGGTCTGCATGGAGTGAACTTAGCTCGCAGTTGCTGCATATTTGAACAGTTGTAGCAGTAATAGTTGTTTTTTAAATCGATTGGGCAGCATGTTCGGTTTGACCTGCTTGACGAATTCGTGGTCGCGTACTCGGAAAATTTTCACGTACAATTCATCGCTGTTAGTGCAGACGTAAGGTGCCCTTAAAATAAAACGTACTGCGATCACCAAGCAACTAGAGCATTCCAATCAGCTTAGAAATAATTGCAAACATTTGCAAGTGCCAGCATTGAAGTTAAGGCAACAACGTTGGGTCTAAAGGACGCTTGAATCAGAGCGAAGCCTCGCCGGCATGTACGCTGTGCGGTAGCGTGCGTGCATACCAACAAGTTGGTGTGTGAGCCCCTCACTCGGGAATGTAACTAATCCCTGAAGTGGATTGGCTGGAGCTCGTGACTACTGTGTGCTGCTCAATAAATCAATGCAGCGCTGGGCGGCGTGGCTGCCATGTGCTGCTTCACGGGGCTCCTCTCCACAGCGGCACAACACACACATGCTGGCCAACTTTGTTCTTGAATAATAGTGATACTTTCTATACTCTCTCGATTATTGAACTAGCTGCAGAGTTCACCGGTGACCCAATATTGAAGTAGGACTGGGTCATCGTTGAGCTTTTGTGACTGTAGCGCAAGTGATAGCGTGCTTACCTCTTAGCCAGAAGTTCCAGGGTTCGATACCTCGAGCGAAGTGTTTCTTTTGGGAAATGAAGATTGAACACGATATTCCTCAGAAGGCGGCACACAAGTGTGGCTTGAGACAAGGTGTCCAAACTACTTTCCTGAAATTCAAAGCAGAAGACGAGGTCAACTGCCGTTGTGTGAGCTGCAAGAAACGGGCACGAGTCGAGCCTATCAGTGTTGGCTGTTTACCGTCGTGTGGGAGGTGCGTTTCCGTCGTACGCTTTGTGTCACCAATGAGCCTAACTCGTGGGAGTTCCTGCAGTGCCAGACCAAGTGCCGTGTATCCATGCTACAGTCATGCAGCTGCTAACCCGAGTATCTTGTATCCATGCCACTTTCATAAATTTGCAAAGCCGAGTGTCTTGTATTCATTTTACGTTTATGAAATGACTGACCAAGCACATTTTATTGATTTTACGAGACTACCAACTTACGAACGGTGGATTTGAAATTAATGTTCAACGCCACGAGATTCGGGTGATCATTTCTCTCTTCGTTGAATTTTAGGATTACATCATTTTCGCTCCCTCATTTTTTAGCCCACTTTGAGAGACAATGGCGGCGCCTGACTAAAAAAAAAATCCGAGAGCTACCGCTGCGTCGCTGCATTGTCTTCTTATCGACATTGCTAGGTCATATTTCACCGTGAAATTTGAACTCTTGAAAACTTCAACTCGCGCAAAGCCTGCGCATTAAAAGTCGGTTAGTTATGTCAAAGTGAAGTGATCCATACCGAATTAGGGGGAAAGAGTTTGTAGTGAATCATTAGTTGGTTACTTCTTATGTTCGCATTAAGCTATGATTTATCTAGTTAAGTCGAGCATTTACCAGGTTTCAAAAGCATGCCGTTCGCTATTGATGTAGAGCTATTTTATGTGTGATTTACTTTATGTATTTGCAGTAATCTACAATAGAATGTAGAGATTTTTTTTTAATCTAATAAAACAATGTTTGACAGAGTTACTTAAAGGTTTCTACAACCAGAAGTGGAAGTCAGCCGGTGTCCAAGGTCGGCCCAGAGGAGTCAGCCCTGTTGGGAGTGGCTACTGCCCACCTTCTTAATAACGATACGTGCTTGTATCAATTTACACGCACCGTAAAGGCGTGCACAAACTCAAACATATATGCCTAAGTGTCTAAATATTCCTGAATTTTCATTTGTTAGGAGACCGATAAAACGCCGTAATTTCGTTCTTATCCGAAACCCTCAGTAACTTGAAACGTTCGTAATATGTTCATCTTTCGTTTTTAAGGAACATTCACTTGCTTATTAATGATCTATGTTAGATTGTCGCCTCCGTCCCAGATACGCACAATTGGAGAGCGAATGTATCCCCTCCCCGCGCCTGTTAAAGTCAGGAAACCTAATCACGCGGAGGCGTCAGCTGGGCCTGCGTGCTGGCTGCTTCATGCTAAGATGATCCTGAAGACGATCTTCTTAGGTCAGCTGGTGAATGTAGCGTCTGTGAAGCTCATCATTGTGGAGCTGCGTCCTAGCCACCCGCTCACTGTGTGGGTGTGTGTGTGCGTGTGTTGTGCAAGAGTATAGGCCGTACTTCGAACGTGACGTCGTGTGCGCAGCGTGCTTGCGCAAGCATCGAGTGAAATGGTAAGATTCTTCCATGCGTGAAAAAAATGTTACTCAATTTAATTTCGTAGCGTGAGTTTTACACGTTTGGAAAATTTCTAAAACTCCTCACCGAGTGTGTAATGAAGTCGTCTAATTGTTTCAATGCGATAGGATCTGTTCGAGAGAATGGTAAAAATTTCCTCTACTTAGTGAAGTTAATTCATTTGTGTCTTTCGATTCATTCGAGAAATAAGCGAAAAATTTCTCTGTTGTAAACCATTCAACGACATAGCAACGTTTTGTTACAACGCTGTGTTTTGTTCTCATTATAGCGTTTAGAATATTTTATAGAAAATTTAGAAAACATTTTTCAAAATCTATGAGAAATGATAAATTTCTCTTGAATTCATAATAATAGTGTAGGATTGTGTACTGCGTATACGAGTTGGTTGAACTCTTTCATAATATGAGTACCTGGTACTGCTGATCAAGGGAACGTAATTTCACGGGTAAAATTTTCAATCGAGAAAGGTATAACATTATTGATTAGGTAAACAAATCTAGAAATAGCTTGCTAGTTTTTACGTGAAACCTGCGGAATAATTGCAGGTTCTTCAGATGAGTTCCAAGCAAGGACCGGTTTGAGCGCGCTGGGCCACCGTGTAGGCAGGAGACTCGTCGGTGATGTGGATGTGAGCAATTAGCACCGTTTTCATGATAACGAGAAATACTTTAGTTGATAGATCGTCTGTCTCTGTTTTGTGCGTTAGCAAGTACGATAGTCGGATGCTGCCTGAAAGTAAGTTTAGTATGTCTCGCTAAGAAGTATTTGTAAATCATGAGGCGCACTCACACTGTAGTCTTGTCGACCTAGAGAGCCTGAAAGATCGGCCGAGTTGCTCCTCAAATTCTGTTCCGGTGGAAAAGTACGGAATGTGTTTTGGCACTCATTTTTGCAACGTGATGTTAAGTACTAGAATTTACTGCCTTCAAATCCTTACTGGATTTCGTTTTTTGTTTCCTCTCATTGAAAGGTTTTCGTCTTGCTTTCAATCGAGATCTGCTGCTGAGGTGTCTTCTGAGATTGTGACGCATCTGCATTGATGTTTTTTTAACATCTCCTGACTATAGACTTGACAGTCAGTGTTAGTGTCACCGTACTTCGTCAGTGCATAACCTACAATGACGCGTGAGCAATATAGCTTGAAAATTGGAGTGTAGTACTGGGGTGGTTGTGTGGGTAACCCACCTGCCTTACTCCCATCCAGCGCAAGGATGCAGGCGGCCAGAGCAAGGGCGGGGGACGTGAAGGGGGAGCTGTACTGGGACAAGGTGATCGAGTCCTGCTCTGCAGCCGCTGCCTCTTCGGCACAACAGGTCCTTCTGCTTTTGTTGCTTTGATCTTTCAGGAACATGTATGCGATTACATTTGGCGATTGTGTAAATTTCCTTGATGCGATGCTATCGGTACAGCGATGTATGAAACTAGGCGTATTGCTCGAACTCCTATACCTGGTGTCGGTTTTTAGCGCAGTACGCTACTACTTGCTTTGGAAAATTAACGTCCTACCTTCCCTCAGTTCGGTATTTTTGCTCGCCTTTCTTTTAACCTATGTTATGCGTTTCTTTTTTTAACCTCGTATTACCATATTTTCTAGAGTTTCTTCATCTAACGGCATTAACTCGTGTTTTACCTTCATAACTTTTACTCCTGTAATTAGTCATGAAGATGTTACTTCTAACCAAGTTCGTATTTTCTTGCTCCGATTTCATGACGATCAAGGAATTAGGTTAGATTGAATGACCTAGTAGCGCATTTAACGCGAATAGCACAAAACTGTTTTTAGCAACAAGCCGCAGACGGCCAGTGCGACATCCGTTGGAATATTAGATTGACATGGCGCATTTCTATAAACCTGGCCGGCCGCACTCCACTCCACCAATCGTCTATCCAGCGAACTTTGCTCCTTGTCGCGGTGGCCTTCATCGAGTCCGTATATTACGGACAGCGCTATTCTTAGCTGTGATTGTATTAGCCGTTGTTGTTTTCGGGACAGTTTTTTGTCTTACTGGATTTTCACATTATATCTCAGATTGCTTCAGCTTCAAAACAACACTCCTCTCTCGCGTTGTTGGTCACCAAGACGCCGTCGCGACTCGAGATGCTACCACCGGTAAGCGTATGGCTTGCGAGAAGGTTACTTGATCCTGCAATGACTGGGTCCTTCATGTACCTCCAGTCCGTAGAAGTGACCTTAACACTGTCTCGAATTCTGGATAAAAACCTGCTCCTGCGGGAGGCTCCTTGCCTTATGGGGCTATTTAGTCTCTTAGAATTGACTGCTTCTGAATGATCTTCCTTGGTACGTAACGTGTAATTTCCTCACAAAGGCATATCGTCGTGATGATGTGAGGCATGCCGTAGAAGCTGATGCTACTGTTCGTCTACACGTTGTTTGAACCAACCAGCTCGTCTTTGGATGGAGAGTTTATATTCACTTGTGGCCTCCGTAATACGAACGGTCTGAATATTCGCGTATTTTTCTGCTCAAATTCGAGTTTGTTTGATTTTTTCTTTACGCGAATGGTGAACTTACTATCCTGAAGCGGGCAGATTCTGGCATGCCTTGTCGGCCTTTGTAGAAAACATATAATCGCCTTCGGGAAGTTCCTGTGAGGTCTTAGCTGCCTCAAGTTTCCGTGCATGATAAACTCTTGAGGGAATTGATGTTTACTTGATGCTTCTGGCTCCCGATTTTGTTGGGGTGGGGGACGCTTCTGCGGTTTTTTGAACTGCATTCATAGTGTCCGGCTAATCTGTGTTGAATTTTTGATAAACATGAATTGAATTCGTTCTATCCGTTTGCAACAGCAGAAACAGGCTCTGACTATTTAAATGGGTTGTTTTTGATTGCTCGAACATTATTTATTTAACAGTAATAATGTACGTATTCTCAAGTCATATTTGTGCAATCGATCATTTTTTTATACGTTTGCCATCTTCCATTTTCTTAATCTTAGCGTCGGTTATTCTATGATGTACATTTTTATAACTTTTTTTACATGGAACATCGAAATTTCTCCATTCAAGGAGTAATTTCGTGTTCTCCACTGAGTAACATTCACTCTGACCTTCGGAAATGCTGGATCATTATTCCTCTTTATTGTTTAGGGCTTCCGTTAAACTTATCATCAATGTCTGCGCTATTAGACGAGACTTTTTGATTTCCTTCTCCTGCGATACGCAGTGTGCGTAGGCACGTCTGTTCGTAATTCGTTTTGAAATTTTCTAGATAGGAGTTGAAAGACTGCCTGCAACTCCAGATGGGCACCAAGTTGAATTAGGTTTTTTTTAAATAACGTGAGCGTATGTCTGAACTCGAGTGTAGGACTGAACGAATGGGGATGCTTCTATTGTACAGAATGGAAAAAAGTAAGGTCAAGTATGCATGCAAAAATAGTGGTCGCTTAGTAGGCATGCCCCACAGCCGCATCCCTTATAGCCTTTGTACCGGTCGTGACCGCGAGCGGGATTCATGCAGACTGCGAACGGCGCAAACTTAGCTGGGGTTTCCTCTAACTTTTGGGCTTACTTTTTGCCTGCCTTCTTCCTGGGAGGAAATGAGGCTCTTCTCGCCCAAGCCGAAGGGAAGACCTCATGCGGTCCTGGGGTGGTTTGGGCGCGTTCCATCCATTGGTATTGACTTTTTGTTCATTGTGATGGAAGGTTCGTTTTTCTTTGGTCTTCTAGTCGCAGTCACTTGTGAGTAGGTTTTAATTTTAACACGTTAACCGCCACGTGTACCACATGTGGTACACGAGGTCGTCTAACCTAACCTAACCTGGCGAAAGCAGCAATATATATGAAGAAAATTTATCAAGTTTTCATGAACTTTCTGGTCATCACCCGTACATGCTAATGTAAATTAAAAGGAAAATTGACAAGTTAGCCGAAATTTTTAAAGCCAAATCCTCCATTTTTAAATTCACGAGAGATATTTGACGACTTGTAATTTTACCTGTGTCGAGAATGGCGGTTAACGTGTTAAGAAGATTCCACCCGTAATGAAGATTCGTTTTTCGACGAAATTGGTCATTCGTGAGGATCGTTCTTGACAATGCGCACTCCCAATTTCACGGTAACGGACGTGCAGACGATCTGTGTTTAAATTCTCGAAAATAAGGGAGTTTTCTTCGATTCAACTCGATATTTAGTTACATGTTTATGGACAATAGATGCTATATTTATCTCTCAGGTGTAGATTTTTTCAGATTTGTGATGATATTCCTTCCATAGAAAAACTAGCTATTGTTTAGTTAGACTCGAATTATTCCATGTGAAGGTCAAGTGATTGATGTCTACTTATTTAATTGTTTATCGAAATAGGTCATAGAATAATGTTAGGATTCGGTATTGTTCTTCTTGATAGTTTTTACGCTTGATTTTTATGTTACCATTGATAGGAACTTAACCCAAAAACGGTAGTGGACTGTGCGCAGGTTGCCGGCTGCATTGGGACGTAGTTGCACTCGCCAGCGTCACAAAGTAGGTGAGCGGCAACCTGCAAACCAACTGGCATGCCTGTTTTGTTTTCCCTACTACGCGAGTGAACGACAGGAATCCAGAAGTCTTAGACTAGGAAGAGAAGATTCTTAATTCCAAAATAGCTTCTATTTTCTTTCCCTTTGGGTTTTATTCCCTTTCCCGGGCCCGGTAATTTACTCTGGTAGCTTTTTATGGCCTCTTCCGTGTACAGATCTCTTTCATTCGTTCTTTAGAGTTTGTTTCCTGCAACCAAGCGCTCGTTCTCCTTCACCTTGTGTTTGTTTCCGATGGTTTCCTCAGCGTATCAGAACATTTTCCCCCTCTTATTTGTATCACTGTAGTGGGCTAAACTACTTCGATAAGTACTTAATTCATTTGCAATTGATAATTATTTCAAATGATACTTATTTCAAAGTTTTCTAGTGAAAACACGAGCAGATGGCCAGTAACCCTGACCATGAGCAGCAGTACTGACTGGACTGGTCGTGAGCGAGGGGTGGGAGGATTGGTGGCCCTTTTCGCCTCCCCCTTGCTGTCGGGGAGGGGAGGGGGGCAGGGCAATAGCGCTTCTCCCCCTCCTCTCTTCTTCCCCGCCATCTCGAATTGATCTTTGTACTCGTCTTTCATACTCTTGTGGCTCAGGTTTCCTGCTCTTGCTGCTCATCTTTGTCATTCTTGTTCATGTTCTCTCTTTTTCGTGTTCGTGTGACTCCCTTCGTTCGTTTTGTCAGTCCGTTTATTGCTGCTTGTTTTCTTGTTGCTTGTTTTGCATGACTATGTTGGGAACATTCGTTTGCTTGACTGCAACGTTCCATGGCTCGTGAGCCATAAATGTGGTCGTTGCGCAGTCGGTTGCGGTGTGTGGATTTTGACAGCGCACGATCAGTTGAGGTACATTGACAGGGACTCGTGTCATCACATTCAGTTTTCTCTTTCCTGGTGCTAAGAAGAAAATTTCTCTTCCTACCAAGTCGAAGTTCTAATGGTGATGAACCTCGGTTTTGGAACGCTGCGAAGGAAGTAGGAGCCATTATTGGAAGAAGAGGCTTGGGAGGTTCTTCGTTTTAATGAAAGGAGAAGTACGTCTATTGAAAACTGTGGATTAAACAATAAAAAAATTAACTGCCACCAAGTAATAAGTACTAAAAAGTTTCATGTGTCTAGTTGTAGCATAAACTGTTTATGTGGATAACTCTTGAGAGAATATAATTCTTATTTGAGCTTGAAATTCTGTAGGTTATGAGCGTGAGTAAGATCAAGTTTTTATTGCACGCGGAACCATTTTGTATATTTGGGGGTATGGTGGGGAAAGAGTGCAGGAGTGGGTGAGGGAGTACCTGGCGGAGGAGCGTGATGGCAGTTGAAGGTGAACTTGTTCGGATCGGCTGATGCATGGTTCAGCTCCGTGTTGGCCGTGTTTGTGTTTCTTTCATTTACTCCAAGTTGGAGGAGCTGTCCTCATTTTAGGGAGGATTTGAATGAACTTGCATTGCTTCCTGGTTATTCTTTGTATATAGGTTGTGTAATTCTGTGCGTTTAACCATTTCACCGTAATAACTTGATTCCTATTGCTTTGCAATGATGATTGTCATTTGTCTCATGGAAAATGGTAGATTCTGGTAAATCTAATTGATTGGCGGAGCTATTTTTTGTACGAGGAATTTGTCATGTTGAACGCGTCATTTATAATTTCAGGATGTTGCTTTATCAGATGCAAAGCTGAAATGCAGTGATACGCATTCCTAACGTAATAAACCCCTGCTGCTATCATTACTGTTTTTGTACGTGCGTAAACCTGTACTTGAATAAAAATTAGTGTGCCTGTGCACTGCAGCCAATAATTTTATCACGTGTGGAGTGGCGCAATAGCGGTGGGAGGCCTGCCACGTGCTCCTCACGCAGCCTCGTGCGACGTGAGTTATGGAGAAAGTGCTGTTGTCGTCGAGTGAGCGCGAAAGTATGGGAAATGTGCGAGCTTACGCGACCTCTAGTTACTGCCCATCATTTTTTCTTGATGGCGGGTTTTGTTACCGCGGGAATACTTTCATTTGGCTGTCATTATTGTAGGTACTTTCATTTGGCCGCCATTATTTTGATGCTTTCTTTTTGCCGCTATTATTGTAGATGCTCTCATTTGGCTGCCATTATTGTAGATGCTTTCGTTTGGCCTCCATGATTGCCGTCGCGACTGGCTGCTGACGAGCCTTTGGATTTGACTTCGCTTTTCAGCGCTGACTGATGCAGCGATTGAAGTTTCCCCTCGTTACGGGAAATGAAAGATTTTAAAGAGACTCACTGCTGCGCATTGAGCTTAATGCTCAGCCACTTTTTATTTGTCACACGGAGTGAAGTGCTACTCATATTGCGTCGCGCAGCTCTCAGGCATTGCAATAGTGGAAGCTAGTCATTTTTGTTGGGGGGGGGGGGNAACGATGAGAGCTTTACTGTAAGAACAACTTGAGAAATTTTAAGTGTGTCAAGGAAGAAGAAATCATTCAGCAATATTCTAAGTCGATGAATGTTAAAGTTCTCTTTTGAAGGGTCCTATTTATAGGTTATGTGACTTGATACTAGAAAAATAAGTTAAATCCCAATTCAAACGGTGCATTTGAATGTGTATATTGTCAGAATTAAACTTGCACTTTCTTAAATCAATAATTTCATGTTTTTTCGATTATTTAATGTACATTATTTTAATCAATTTTCAAGGACTGGCTAATTTTCCTGCTCGAGCAATCTTTCCGAATGGCTTCTGTAACGATGTAAGCAATGATGTTTCTCACGCAGTATTACGTCACAATACGCCCGTAACATACTCGAGTAGAAAATTAGTTTGCTGCCCTCTATCCTTAATCTTGAGTACTAGTGTCACTAAAGCGCTGCTGTCTATACTACTACTAAGGTACTGGTTGTTCATCTGCCTCAAATTCTGAGTGGTACTTGAGTGAAGCATCATTATTTCTTCAGAAAAGTTTCATCCTCTAGAAGAGACATCGATACTATGTTGCGATACATATTTTTAGTGTTGCGCGATGCTCAACTACTTACCAAATAAACGAGTTAAATCGTTTACGTATATTTTTACTGTGAAATAAACATGTATCAGTGCGCAGTCGCTTCCTCGAGAAATCGTAGATTTACCTGGGACTCGACGTGCCTCATCAGTCGCAGGTTTAGGGCTCTAAATCCGTTGGGGTTGGCTTATGGCATTACGTCAGCAGAATTTAGCTTATCCTTCTCTATACCGGACTCAGGACTGAATATCCCATAGGATGGCGCTTGACGTGTACAACTTGCGTTCTGTGGGACGGCTTACTCTGCGTCAAGGCTTAGTTTACATTATGCTCCGTCTTCACAAAGTAACATCGTTTGGCATGTTAGAAAGAAGCCGAATCTATTTTGGCATGGCATACCAGAATGGAATCCTGCGCATTTTATTGGCTATTGAAGGATACAAGTTGTATTTCCTATATTTTGGAGCCTAGCTACCCTTGTTTGCGGTGCGCGAGTTGGGCTCAATTTGAGCAACGGAACTGCTGGGGCCTCAAGTGCGTAAGCTGAGCGCGGTGCGAGCTGCAGCAGCGGAGGGGCCTCCACTGCCACGGGAGAAAGTGTGTCAGGGGGCGCACGCTTGTGTGCGCTTCGGTAGGCAATCCTTCTGAGGCTGATGGTCGTCTTGCTGCTCTTGTTGCTCTTGGTTATCTTGGTGTTGTTGTTCCTGTTAGTTATGCTGCTGCTACTCTTGCTAGTGCGGTAATTGCATTTCGTACTATAGCAGTTACTCACGGCTGTGTTGCTGTTGTTGGTAGTTCTGGAATTCCTTTTGCTAATTGTATTGTTGCTGTTTGTTGCTTTGCTGTTGGTGATGCTCGCGCTACTATTGCTTGCGGCGTTTATATTGGTGTTAACTGTACTTGATAATGACTGTTTAACTGGCTTTGACTTCTCCCTCGCGGGCCTTTTTTTCTTTGTCTCCAGTGAAGCAGAAAAAACTCGCAACTCTTCACTGGTGGACATCGGCTCTCCCATGGTCCTACTGTTAATGCGTGGGTGACGTCATTTTCTTTACGAGATCTGTTCTTGCTCGAGCTGATGGAACGAGCGACATGATCCTTATAAATGAGTTGACCGAAAATTACGAACAATTGTTGCTGAATTTATTCTTACGTATTAGGTGTATTTCGACTACTGTGATTTTCCTTCGCTATACATGAGGAGCCTACCTTCTGTACTTCGACTTCCCTAACTTTCCACAAATACATGTGTATTTGCATATGTATTAACTTATATTTATGCAAGTTTTGATACAAAAAATGTCGTGCTGCAATTCTTCGTGAGTTGATGAACGGCTCGGTTTCCTCTTCGTGTGGAAGCGATCCTAGTGAGCATGCTTGCATTTTTTCCTGCCTGCAGAGGCTGTTAGTCACCGATGATATCGATGATGACTAATGGTGGTGAGGAAGTGTAAGAGAGCAACCTTAAGATTTTCGTTTTCAACAGAATTACAAAACTTGAAGTGGATATTCGTGAGGGATCATGAAAGATATCTTCTCTTGGTATTCATTGTATTACATTCATGCTACGCCATCAGACTTACTGATCACTGCAAGTATCAGTGTCCCGCTATTCATTTCGGTATAATAATAACTACGTACGATACATTTTATTGTTTTCCGTGTTTGGTAGTTGATCACGTACGTATGACGTTGGGTCATTATTGAAGCGAAACGAATCAGTTGTCGGACCTCGTTTGAAAATATTAAAGTTACCGAGATTACCAGGCGGAAACCATGTTCTTGCCCTTACATCATATCCGGGCTTCATTGTAGGTGCCGAATTTTATTCTGCGCATTTTCAAGGCGGAGTTGATTTTTCTGCATAGTTGGTCTTATCCTACAACCAGCCTACATCGCTTATCGAGCCTAGGCCTCTTGGCACGTTGTGGCAAGTGTGTTTTTGTGCCCGTCTGACCCTCGTACACGCGAGTTTTATCGCAGGTATTCACACGCAGATTCCACAGTCTCGTGGAGTTCGTTTTGGGGCCCTTGTGAGGTTTTCGAAGCTGTTTCTTTATTCTAATGTTTGTACTGGAGGTTTTTAATTTTAAGTAATAGTTACTAAAGAAATCTTTTTGGATCCTCTTAGATTTAAAGTAAGAATTCTGCCGTTTGACACCTTGAGAGTTGAATAAAGAAAATTTAGGCGACCTGTCACTTCTTGACCCCAGGTTAGGATCCTGGGCTTGCGAATCGGGTAGCCGGTAAGCGGTGAAAATATTATTTTACTGTAGCGCATTGTGAGGTAGTTGATAGTTCATTTTGCCTGCGTTTGACTCTACTTTCGTATTACATTCAACTTTGCACGTTGCGATATCAAAGTTGTCGGTAATCTCTTGCTAGGAGAGCCAGCAACTTCGACTGCAGATAGTCGATCATTCACTGCATTGAAATTTATTCATGACTTGGCGACCTTCGATGCGAGCGCAGTTTGGGGCCCGGAAGAAATTGAGACCAGGTTGTGGGGAGCCTGCTCCCTCTGCGTTTTTCTTAAAGCAATCTTCAATTTCCTTATTTTGGAATCTTCTGGATTTCGTACAAAATTTCTCTGTTCTCTAGTAAGAAAAAAACTAATTTATTACTCTTCGTTGCCGTCCGTGTTTTACAGCACATAACAGTAAATCGTAAGGCATAAAACATACAAATGATAAGTGAATAATCGTACACAAATTTTAAATTTGAAACTACGCTGAAAAGTGTTAGTATGGTGTAGACCTTGTGCGCTTAGTGCCCAGAAATTTAAAGGGTAACAAAGTCTAAAACGATTGCCACCGTTCAATTCCTTGTATTGAGGCGACAATGAGTTGCCGGTTTTCACCATGAGACATCTTCGTCGCCCACTGAGGGGTCGGCGAGTAATGCTGGCAGTGACGCATGCTGCGTGGAATCTCACTTCTTTTCCGTGTTTTTCCCTGTACTTTCTAGTTGCTTTGATGTTTCCCTAATGAGGGACCTTCGGCACTTGGATTGATTGAGATTTATGCTTGTACAAGAGCCGTTTTTCCTGCCACGTCTTCGTTATTCGTTCAGCGTATTTTTACATTTCATTTCGTCCTATCCTTACGCGCCGATACTGTCGACTGATACTTAAGTAACATTCTGACTTGGAGTGTGCAAATGTGTTCCCTCATCACGTCGTTTGTTTGGAGCATCAATTTCGTGGGTTTCTAGTTGCCTTAAATTGAGCTTCCGTGTCCCGTGACACATTCGGAGACATGCATTATTTTGTAGCCGCTCTTGAAATAGACGATTATAGAAGTATTTCTGCAGTGGTAGCACCAAATTTCTCATGCCTTCTCTTCAAGATTTGATGAATAAATCTTGTATATGTGTGTGTGTATTTGTCTTGCTTCTCTGACAAGTTGAAAACAAACTCATTGTTTTTTTCTACTTAATTTTATTTACCTCTCTCATTCATTGAAAATTCCGAAAGGAAATTTAGTACATGGTCAGTATTCTTATTTTTTCGTGGTTATGTCAACTGTGTTTTCCTTTTCTCCATTTTATCCCACAGGAACATTTCTTCTTTCAGAAATGTAATTTATTTAGGAAAACTGAGAACTGTCGAGTAGTATTTAAGGTACATGGCTAGGGCATTACGGTAGCTGTCATATTATTCGGCAAAACCAGAATTTTCACGTTTACTTGCATTGCTCTGATTTAATCTACTTTGCTTGACATTTTGTTTCATTTTCTCATGAATGCCTATGATTCTGATATTACTGATATATGTCTGTGTCTCATCCTGAATAGTTACGAGTGATAGTGCGATATTTTACATAATCATTTGATGCTGGCAGCGATGTATTGTTTGACTTTCGATGCATTTCGTATGTGCGAGTTGGACAATATCGTTGCGCACACGAATCAAGCGCCCAACCTGCAAGAGGTCCTGTGTGTGTAGCTAGCCTGCGGAATGCTGCAGTTAACGAACCCTGGTGAACCGTGCTCACCTTATGCAGGGAGTGCCCTCTTTGAGGCACGGTCTTCCTCGCGTACGCCTCAAATTTGGCACTCCTGCTTTTCTTGAGCTATTCAAATAAAATGCTATTCAATGTAATTGTCAGATATTTTCACCCAACTGTAAAGGGGAGGGTTTGATGGCAGTACTGAGGAGGCAGTCTCGCTAACCAGGCCTCGATAATGCAGAAGTGCAACATTTTCGCCCTTTTGCCACCTGCGATTTGTAGATTAATCGATCGCTCATCACAATAGAATGAATTCTAAGTAGTGTTGGGTGCTCAGTTAATAGAACTACCTGAAGAGACGAGACGGTAGAACCTCTCAGGAGAGACGAGGCAGAATTTTGAGTACGGTAGATGAGCTTTTCATAAAATAGAAGAGCTTTAAATAACTCCAGTGTTGAAAGTCGAGATTTGCTTTATCTTTCAAAAATTTAGTTTCTTGAACTACTGTCAAATTACAGCTTGTTCTGCACAAGTTTTTCTTGATTGCTGATGATGAAAGATTTTTTCTTAAATGGTATCATTGAGGAACAAAAAGTTCCTAAATTTGACGTTTTCAGAGGCGCCTCGGAACGCTATTTTTTAGACACTTCGGTATTTCTTACCTTGGCCTCTTACCTTCTAGAGGAAGCCTTCTTTTACTGACGTTTATCTGGCGCTTCATTTTTGATTGGCTAGAACGGCTTGAGTTTATATTTTTTTTTTATTATTCTTAACCCTATGTATGATTTTAATCAATAAATGTTTTTTAGTTTCATCTGGGTCCGGAAAACATCAAGGTTTTTTTTTTTAGTGTGTCTGTAAAAGTTTTTAAGAACTCAGTCATCGTTTAGCGTAAACATAATTTTTACGTTTTGTGTTTCTTTTATTTCATGAATGATTGTACGGAGCCGTCTCAGTTCACAAGCCAACTAGTGCATACTTTTCTTAGCCGGTCATTCATATCAAATTAATCAGGACGTTCGGGTTATATTCATGGAAAAATGATCGAATTTGATCTTTAGACCTTACATTTATATATTTTGGTGATCTCTTTTGGCTTTTGGTAATTCTTTTCTCATTGCCTCATGTGTTGCTCAAATAGGTCTAAAGGAGATGAGCTGAGGAGTGCCGTGCGGACTTCCTCGTCTTTCTCCTAGTGTCCCACTCTGCTCTAGGTGCTCAGAACCTAATTGCTCTCTCGCTTAGATGAGCAGCCTGGACCGTCCTGGCTCATTCCGGCGTTGGAAGAGAAGTCCATCTGGCGTGTGCTTCCTGTAATATTCTCTATGTTTTTTGTTTTCACAAGTGGCCTCTTATGTTTCCTTCCTTTCTGCATTCTCTTTGTTGAGCTTCACCGCTCGGCGGGGCCATGCGACTTGTTCATAGCTGTCAAACAGCGACTTAGTGACGCCTGAAATGCTCATTGCGGCATTTTACCATGCCTTCCATATTGTTAAGCTGCAGTGCTTACTCAAGTTTAGTCACAACCCGTATTTTTTTAGTCGTGTCGCTTAGTTTAGTCGTTTTGTCCTTGCAAATTGAATCACTTGCTTAACTCGTTTTCCGCTGACAAATTTTGGCCGTGCGTAAAATGAGTTTTAAGAACAAATTTGTTGTAGTAGAATGTGTTCATTATTTTATGCAGCCTAAGCGTATTAAAATTATATATAGCATAGTTTTAAATGGACTGATGTATCGTCAGGTTCCAGCTTCTTGCATTGAATTTTTTACTACACAAGGATCATCCAAACTTGGCGCGATGAAACTAACCGCAACTTCAGCCGTCCTTGAGGCGCTCTTAATAGGCAGCTGCCTAATTATTTAGCTCTGTGCACACATAAATCTTCATTATTGCGCCTTGCACTGTTTTAAAATGCAAGTCTTACCTGATCTTATACCGAGTAACGAGAAAATTCCATCTTGTGATGGATAATTGAAAGTTGTTAACGCGTGTGAAACTTCCAGTGGCAATTTGTCAATAGCCTGTACGAATATCTTTGATGGACTGACCATTTGGCAATCATAGTTGGTGCTAGTGTGTTGTTTGCCTAAAATAGAAACAGAAAGTTGCATAAAGCGAGTGGCATGCTCATTGTGCATATTAATTTGACTTCTTAGTCCAAGTTTTCTCATTCTAATCGCAAAGTAATTTCGAGAAATTTTAGTGCATCTGCATTCAAAGTTATGTTCACTTCAAAAGAGTTCAATTTGTCTAATTTTTTTTCTATGTTTTGTACTCATTGATGCGTTTTTCCCCTCTTCCATCTATATTTTTTGGCTGAGGACAGCTGGAGTAATGCTATGCATGTGATGAGCTCGAGTAAGATTTTAGTCTTATAAGAATGAAGCACGTAGCCAGTTCAGTGCTAGCGAGTTGCATTGAGTTTTTGTCATCTATTTTGAGCGGCGTGCCCCACTTAATATTTCCTGAGTGACGGTCGGGTGTCGTGCTTCTCAAGTTTGACGGTTGCTTCGCAATTGTACTTCATTGTATGCCTGCGGTGGTTCTAATTTGGGTCATTTCATACGTTGTGCTGACAAAATTTTAGCAATATGTGTAATATTGATAAGGGTCATTCCTAATAGGTTCCAACAAATTGGGCGCTTTTGATGCCTGGTCGTATCGACATATCACAGGTTTTTCTTCTCGTGGTCGCCCTCGTATTTAGATATTCCCGAGTTTTTTAAACAAAAATACAACTCAAAATACCGTCCTTGTTTGTTAACAAACTACGACGAGCTGTGATACTAATTCAACTTATTTAAAGCGGTTTTGGCTCGTTCAATGAAATGTTGATCTGTGAAGTTGTGCGTTGCCGTGAGGACTAATTGTGTGATTTACCAAGTTCTAATATTTTAAAATTTTCAGATATTCGAAAACCTTAGAATTATTGGCAATTTAGAAGAATTCCTTGAAAAAACTACCGACCCTGTATTCTTGACATTATTTTAAAGATTGAGCCGAAGTGGACGTTATTCATCTATCAAGTTTTGGTTCAATGTTATATTTTGATGGCATTAAAGTCTGAATGCAATATGTTGCGATGGCACCCCGACTGCCTGAGGAGCAGATTCGAAGAGCCCATGTCTTACTCGTTCCTCATAGTTTTCCTTCTCTATTGACCCGAGAGAAAGCGAATGCTTGTTGTCTTTCTATTGACAGTGCGGGCCCCGTGGGTCACCTCGCTGAAGAGCTCTCCAGCCTCGCGCTTCAGAACAAACACTCGACCGTCTCCTGAATTATGTCGGCGATTTTTCTCAAGTTGTCCGTGTCCTCGTTCTTCCATTGAGTTGCGTGTTTGCCAAGTCAAATTTGAGGATTGCCAGTGTATTGGGTTCGTCGAGTTCATACAGTTGCATTTTTTCGTGAAATGGTGAACACTCGAAAATGATTTACTCATTTTAACGAAGTTACAGGCTTTCGAGAGCAAATTTCGCTTGTTTATCACGTTTTATATTAATTTTTTCGGCCATCTTTAATCAACTTGTATGTTTCTGTGAACATGTAAACTTTTATAATTGAGTTAACTAGTATGTGCAATTGTAAAGAAATTTGATTTATTCCTGAGTAATACTTGATTCAAGTATTTATACAAGTTTCTTCCAACCCCATAGGCGCAAATGTACCGGGGGAAAAGTCAGAGCTGACTCATTATTTAAATTTAGACGGGCATCTACAGTCATGCTCTAGATTTAAAGAAAGCATTTAGTGGAGGTGAGGTCTCTGAGAGCCGAAGCGTCTTCTACCGTAACGGCGGAGTTTATGGCGTTATTGAGGTGCCCCAAGAGGCCGTTTGGCACTGTCTAGTTGTGCGCCTGACCACCGGGCGCTGCAAGCCAAGCTAACGCGGTATCGTCAGCATGGTCTCGCTCATCAGTGCCTGCACCATCTCGCGTGTTAGCCCTTCATTGTCTACATTGTTTGCTTGTTGACTTGAAAATTTTCAGGTTTTCTCTTGAAGGTACGTTAATGCGACATTGCTTATGCCTAAAGCCGCGTTTACACTAACTCTTTTTGTCAATCACAAACGCACCAAAACGTCAACAAAAAGACAAACTCTTCTGAATCATGTTTAGACTGTGCTTTCGGCCGCATGAAATCGTACGGACAGAATGTAAACAAACGACATTGCTCCTTGAATACGTGTATAAAGTTGATGTGTGCTGGGGCTTTAATTTTATTTCTTGGCAGTTGTTAATCATGTAGGTGCTATGTTTTATTAGTAATGACGTTTTTACTTGTTTGAAAAATCTGAAGCCGTCGATCTTCTGTCATGCCGACAGGTTGCCAGCTACTATTTATGCAGCTGCCAGCTTCTATTCATGCTAAATTAACTAATCCTTAATTTAAATAGGCTCATAGGACAATATTAAACTACTCTCTGATGAATAATTTACCAAAAATAATCGTTTCCCATAAAATCAACTATTCATTTGCACAATAAATACATAAACAAGCGACTGTTCGCTGTTTTTACGAAAGTTTGTGTTCGGAGTTTTCCAACACAATGGAAAACACAAACACCAAAATCTGCCAGCGCGCATGGCGTGTTCGTGTTCGCGAAGAGTTGAAAAACACAAAATTCGCTCCAAAGATTGATAGTGTGGACGAGCCTTAAGACCTAAGTAAGCGAACGGAAACAATACAACAGTATTTTCTGTAGGCATTTTTGTTTAAACAATCGTACACTATATGTTAAAGTAATAATAATGAGCAAACCGAATTCAGACGTCGGACAGTAAATGGTTTAATAAATTTGTGTCTATCAGCAGGCAACAAAAACCCAACAGGGTTATTGGTGTGATGCACATGGCAGGGTAGACTGAAGCGTCTATTATAATCAACATCAGCTCGCACGACCAAGAGCTCAGGATTACTTCCAAAAGATCCGTTGTGTAAACATGAGTGGGCGTGAACAGAAGCTTTGATTCGTGGGTGAGCGTGAGCAGAACGTCCCACGGCGTCCTGAGCAGCGTGAGCACGACAGGTGCTGAGCGTTGGCAGCAGCGTGTGGAATACTTGGGTGCTGCGTCAGCGCATTCTTCGCGTGCTCGTCCCGGGCGCATTACGCTGTCGTTACTTCAATTTTTTCTGAACTCAGTCTAGTGGTCGCCGTGTGCTTGAGTAAGCTCATACGACTCAAATTAATCCTCCGTTGCGGTGTTCAGTTTGTGTTGGCATACGGCCACGCGTGTGAGTGACCGAGCTGGACAACGAACGTGGCCGTGCTGTTGGTGACAGTGCGTCTTAGTATCTCCAAATTTGATAAAAATTTGTACTATTTTTTCTTCATTATCATTCAGACTGATGCTACGTTTAGGAAGTCAACCGCAAAGACTAATTATCTAGTGTACTTTCGTTCGAATAAAGAATATTTTTGGGACTTTAAGGAATTTCAAGTCGATCAAAAACGACCTCTTTAGGCGACTAAATTTTCTCGCGGGAAATGCGTGACGTGTTGCATGGATAATTTAAAGGAACGTTATGAATTTAATTTAAGGTAATAACAAATAAGAATGCCTGTACTTGTCATGCGACCTGTTTCACGTAGTTATACTTGGACAAATGTGTGGTGTGTGATGTGACTGGTTCGTGAAACCTACCGGTTTTCATTCTACTGTCTAAATCTAATATTATCGCCCACGTAGAACTGAACCGAGCCCAACCCGAGCCTCGCTTGTTTTGATCGCGCTAAGCTTTCTCGCGGAAATAGTGACTAGCCGTCTGAGAAATTTGGTGCCCATCTGCTAGTGTCCATTGTTGGTGGGCTTTGTGTGAGGGTCTAATATTAGCGGACAGAGCGCATCTGGTGTGCCCGCTGCTGCTGTGCCGGCAGCGGCTGTGGCTGTAACGCGGGTGCAACATCGCTTGACCCTCTGACGATTCCTCGAAGCTCTCAAGTTCTTTGCCAGTGCCGCTGTACTTGCTCTTACCTTGGTTTTTGTTCTTTGTTTCTCTGACATTGTTCAGTTTTTTTTTTGTAATTGTTGAGCGTTTGTGAACATTTGATAGGAAACTCGTTAACTTTTAGCTAGTGCCACTGTACTTGCTCTTACGCTAATTTTGTTCATGTATTTTTGCGGCATTGATCATTTCATCGCAATCGTTGAGTGTTATAAATATTATATCGGAAGTAATTGATCTTTTAATCTGTTTACCCACGATCCGTTTGAAGTACAGTGTCTTGAAATTATGCAAACAGGACGCACCTTTAATCTTTCGTGATAATTGAAGGTCTAAATAGCACAATAATTTTAATTATGTTTCATTTTTTCTTCTCTGGCCTTTATTATTTTTCGTTATTTCCACTTCTGTGCATTTTATTTTGTGAATAAAAGTTGATTTTTGTCGTAATAATTTCATTCTTGTTTGCAGCAGTGCTAAATTTTTGTTGTACTCATCTTACTTGGTTAGTTTTCAAATTATTGTATCCAATGATTCAGCTCTATCGTTTCCATTGCCTGCTGCTTTGTTGTTTCTTTCCGTAAGGTGGAATCCGTGTTTTCGCTTATGTAGTGTTTGTCCTTAAATAAGAAAGGTTCTGATTTTACCTATTCCATAATCTTTGGCAATCTGTTTAAGTTGAAAATCTCGTTCTCTTACCAATTATTTCTATAGTTCTTTATCTTCTGTGCATCTGTTCGTGTAATATCTTTTCTCTTTTTATAACCAGGGCTTAATATCCAATTGGACTTTCTTGCACAAAGATGCATGGTTGTATTCGAGCTGCTTAACCTATTGTTTCATGGCTGCATTGAGTCTCGTTGGTTTTGCATTCATGAAAAGTTACTGGCTCGTTTAGCTTAAAGTTATCAATGTAGTAGCTGGTTTTACTTATTAAGCGTTTTTATATGTTGTTATGTCAACGAAAAATTGCGTGCAAACTTTTCGCGAATGCTGCTCTGTTTTCCACTCTGAGCTACCGCAGTTGATATTCATCACTCCTCGGGGCTGTCGCTTGTTTTCAAGTTTGAAAGTGGGCTTCTATTGGCCATATTAACGGAGTCGCAACCACAGCTCGAGCTAGAGTCTCTTTTGTCGTTATGCTAATTCTTTGACGCCTCTCTCTCAACTGCTTACCGTGCCGCATAATGAATTTATCCTCAATGGATTTTGTGTGGAAATTGTCCTCTGCTGTTGCTCATTTGTTTTGCCACCTTGTCGTCGGCCGGAAGCGGCAGTAAATGAAAGTATTGCGGGAAGAAAAGCAGACGTCGACGTTTCTTTCCACTTGCACTTGAACGACGTTTCAATAAAGGACGAGTTCGTATCTTCGTCTTTTTGTCCTGCCGTTTAAAGGCGTTTGTGGAGAAATAATCAGATTTTAGTCGGTGGAAGTAATTTAGTAATTTTGGTCAGCGCTTTTCGCTCAAGTTTTGTATAAATCTCTCTTTAGTTCACGGGTACTTTATATTCTACCCACGATAACGCCTTTGTCTCGCGGCCGGGGTGCCTTAGCCCTGAATTGATTAAGACTTGAACCGTTTTCTCTGAAATGCTTGAATCTTGCTGCGATCGAGATTTCGCGCTCCGATCAATAGGTACTTTATTTATTGTATTCATATTTTTACGACAATGAGAATCCTCGAGCATTTCGAACGTTATCTAACGTTCTTAAAAATGTGACTGAAGGTCATAACTTATAATGTATTACGAGTAAGCGGAGAACACTTGAATTTTCTCTCAGGAATAATGCTTTCAATATGTGATTTGCGAAGCTTTTACTTTGACCATATTTATTATTATAACTAGAAACTTTGAAGTCATTGAACGGAGAGGAACATCAACCGCTATCCTGCCTGCCGTGGCCTTGAAAATTTGCTCGAATGGTGTGATGGAAAGCAAGGGTTTCAAGATTCACATTTCACCCTTATTGACCCGATTAGTGGTTTGCTAAAATAAACATTTTTCCATCTACAAATATATGGCTTATAACTGAGCCAGTGGTGCAACTCACTACGCACACTGAAGCAGGGTCTGGCACCGAACAGATGAGCCTTTGTTAGTGGGGTCTCTCTGATGTGTGGTTCTCCCCTTGGCTCTTCTCCTCCAGTTCTCATGAGTAACACTAGACAGGCGGGCTTGTGGGATATTGGGTAACAGCCCGGGCACCAACACGTAACTTTAGTAGTGGAAAATTCATGCTTTGCTCTTTAGCATTTTGCGCGCTCTTTGCTTTGTAGTCTGGTGCTTTAATATTTCTGGTGTAGGAGCTGAACATTTCGTATGAAGACCACTAGAATATAGTTTGATGGATACGTGAGTAAAATCTGTTACATTAATTTTTACTGTGCAAAAAGTATTAGTTTTTGGGGAATGTTTTCTCATTGACTTTCGGGCTTATGATGAAATCAATGTTTCAAATCTATAACTCGCGGCATTCAGCACTATTGCGTAGAGATATGCGATTGCCGTAACAGAGTTCCTGTTCTTACATTTAACTTATAATTCTTTTCTCTGTAGTCGCGCTTGAGAAATGTGTAAAAATACATGATTTGTGGTATAATTTGAAGACATTTTCAGAATTTAATTGTATTGGAATCGTGTGCTGGCGTGCAAAATCTTCTGTGGACATTCCACTCGTTACGTTCGAACTCACGTGCGTTTACGTTGATTGGTGTGGCTAAGCCCTCAAATGCTTCCTTTATTTTTCATCGTCTTTTGGTTCTACTGGTTTAATGGAGTAACATTTTACGCATACTACTTCATTGCAATAATCCTAATTACATTGATTTTAAGTATATTGGTTCCGCCACGGTGCAACGATATCTTTACGTTTTCGGTGAATACTTTGTGAAAAGTCTTTCAAAAATCTTAAAACACTTACTATTCTTATACTGTTCTGTACGTTCGTCATTGGAGTCAGTATTGCATTAGTTTGAAAAATCAATTTCACATTACACGATTTGACGTCACCTACGAAACGTAGGTGAATCAGGTAGGTGTCTCCTCCGGCGAAATAGTTTTCTTCTATTTTTGTTGTTTATCTGATTGAATTTTTACTGCTAGCGCAGTTGACTGATGAGTACAATCAAATCTCTTTACTTGGTTTGAATAAAACGAGTTTTTCATCCGTGTAAATGCTGCGAGCTAAACACGTGAAGTGAGGCATGATCCACACGTTTGCAGATCTAAAATAACAGAAACATGATCACCTCTTGCATCTTCTGTTGCATACGCATCGAGGGCACCTCTCTCGCTCTTCTTATTCTGCTGTGGAGTTACTGTTGAGCTTAAATCCATAAATACTATGAACTTTTACTTTGAAGTTGGTCAGTGTGTCCTTAAATAAATCAATCGTGTAATCGATCGAATTATTGATAAAGACATGTGTACGTGTAATGACGCTACCATTTAAAATCCTTTTAGTGTCGACCCGGGCCGCTCAGCCAATTTATCACTCTAATGCTGGAAACTTGATGCATTTTACGAATTTGATGAACATGGCGTACCCTTCAGAGGGCATAAAATAGGCAGTAAGGTTAGCTTAGTTAGATTTGTCCATCCTATGCTATGGGACTGGTGATTCTAGGGAAGCATTGTTATGTTACCTCAGCTATGGACAGGCCTTCGGGACTCTCATCTTTATTGCCCACTTTGTTTTTTCCATTTTCGCACCTTCGCTATCTCTTTTTTATCTTTTCTTCCTCTTCCTTCTGAACTTGCTGTTTCTATGCGTATGGAATTCGGTGTGGGAACACACCTGTGCATAGATTTCACGTTTTCAACAGTCCTTACTAGATGGTCCCTCTTCGCTCTTCTTATATTGCATTTCATGTGGATAGGAAGCTTTAAAAAAACGAATAATCCTCTATACATTGTGTATGAAGTTCGGACGCTCATGCAAGAGTGTGGCTAGGATCAGTGAGTTCGTGTGTGTTGCTTGTTGCTGAAAGCCTGCGGTTCCCACGCTTTTCAGTGTGAGCGGCAGCAGCCGCCTCTGTTGCTTTCAGCCGCGATGTGTGTGTCTCTCGTTACGCACACACGGAATGAGTTGGTGTTTTGTCATGTGACTCGAGAAAAAGTCGGGGAGTCATGAAGTTCTCGGCTTCCCGTGCGAGTCTGAGAAGTCCTTCGTTTCTCCACTCATTGGCCACATAAAGAACGGGACTTGGACATGTGTGCAGCTAAGTGAGCATATGAGTTTTTTCAAGATTGTAAACATTCTGCTGTGTGAAATAGAAACTGAAACTCTAAACTTTTGTGGATGCCCGCACTTTGAGCGACACCATGTCACTGGGTTGTGGATACTCCCTTCCGATACCAGCAGCATCCAAAAGATTGGTTATGAGTGAAATTAATGGTAAAACTGGGCAACATTGATGTAATACTTGTATTTTGGCTTAGTTGTATTTGTATGAAAACTTGAAAAGTACTTCGGGGAGAAAATTTCCATTTTTACTATCTGGGAGTGTTCCTGACGAGACATTTCGTTTTCACGGGATGATATTGACCAGGCTGTAGTTCCGCCCATATTGACATTTCCCGGAAATGGGGAAACTTCCGTTACCGATTGACTTCCCTTGTTTTCTCACACGTTCGACGGTGCGTGCTTGAAAGCTAGCGAAGAGTGCTTCAAGTTGTAGGTCGAGATCCGCGCTGTGAGCTGAAAACTGCCTTCTGTGAGCTCATTACAACCATGGAAATACAGCATGTGAAGTGTTGTTCAATTGATAATTGACCTCGAATGGCGCTCAAGAACCATTTTTTCAAAGGAGCAACACGATGAAGGATGAAGCGTTTAGCCCGTAATGAGCGTATTCGGTTTACTCGAGGCCTCTCATCTCCCTCCCCTCCACCTCTTGACGACAGGAATCATTGAGTCCATCCTGGGTTGAAGATTCTCATCGACAGTATGTTATATGTTTTACTGTTATTGCCGGTTATAGAAATTTTTTCATGTAATTCTAATTAAATCGTTATTTTTGTGTATATTCAACTCTTGAATTGTTTTTTTTTATAATAGCCTTGCGTGCTCAGTTTTCTTGTTTGTTAATTTTCTATCTAAAAAGTCGACTTAGTTTTTTGCGAATTCTTGTTTTCTGTCATTCCTACTCATAGTTTCTAGCGTACATCTTTTGGACTGTCACTCGCTACGTAAGCATGAAGCAGTATCCATTCTTCAGTCATGTAAGTTGAAAATTAGGTTAGTTTCCGTGTCCTAAGTTCAATTATCTGCGATTAACGGCAATTGTTGAATACGCTGAGGACCATTCTTGGTGTCGGGCTTTGCCCATACCACAGGATTACTGCCACGGTATTTATATCACAAAATGGGCGCCGTAACTGGTGAATGAAGAGACCCTATTATTTCTCATGAGCGTTCATTGCAGTCATGAGCGTTTCATGACCAGAATGAGGGCTTGTATGACGCAGTTCACTTGCTGCATGAAGGCTCATCAGTGCTCCTCAGTGTCGGAGCGAGTGAGCGGTCGCAGCCAGCCAGGGCTTCGTCATCCTCTAATTTGGTGTAATTCCCTTCAATTGGGTCCGATGGTAGGGCTGGGGCCGCATCCTGCGCTCACGCTCTCGCAAACGCTTATTCTTCCCATTTTATGCATTCAAGAGACCAGTGGGAGTAGGCCATTTTTGCATAAGTCCTCGCAGTTGCATAGCAATCAACGTATGTTTGGGTGAAGACGTTAATATATGGTCGTCTACCTAGGTTTTCTGTCCCGGCAGCATTTATTGTTTGACATGTATAGCACACAACAGGAATCGTTAATTTTAGCCATAACTGTTCTTGGAAAAAGTTAGTGAGGCAGATGTTGAAGTATATTAACATTACGCCATTGCGACAAATACGTATGAACAAATTTGTTAAATTTTGTCCCTCGCTTTATTCTATTATCTGTTGCCTTTTACTGCTGCATTCTAATCCAAGTATTGAATTGCCTCATGTTCACTATTGCTATATTATAAATTGAAAAGTTTATGAGACGTGAGGCTAAACAAGAGAAGAATCGGCAGAACTGAACTTGAGCTACGTAGTAACACAAAAGAATATTTGCACGTACAACGTGAAAGGCAATCATGAAGAAACTATATGTTCAGATGGAAAGAGCATTGGGCTTGCGGAGAAGTACTAAAAGTTCGGCTTGTTCAGTAGAAACGCCGAACGTACCTATCTTGAACGCTGTCGTAGTATTAGAGTTCCGCTTAAAACATACTGAGGCATGAAACGTCTGAGCTGTAGACGCCTATCATTTTATGGGATTGGAAATGAGCCTGCTAGTCCTTGTGTACTTACGAACTTTGAGGTACACTTCGGGAGAAGGGCAATACCTCGGCAAAGGAGAGCACTGAAGCTTTATAACGAGATCACTAGGCGAAAAGCCGCATACAGTGACAGCAGGAGCTCTAATTAACGTCCCTTTGCCTTCATGGTCAGAGCTTCCCTCACCGCCTGCCTCAGCCCATGTCCCTCACTTTATCTTAAGTAACTTGGTTAACTTCTCGTCCAGTCTTCCTTCGCTTCAGAACTGAACGTTAGATGCGCGTGTTGGAGGGCTGCTCTTTCTATAGCGTGTTCCACCAAGGGCGCCAAATTTAAATAAAATGGTTTTATGATGAAAACATGATGCTCGGTTGTAAACTACTCCGCACATTTGTATCGTAAAGAAAACAAAGCTAGAAGAGATTTATCTAAGTAAAGAGAGATAGCTTACTTGATAAAAGCATGCCTTCAACCTCCAAGACGCGTGTCTCCCAACCCAATTTAACGCCTTTAATGGAACGCTCTGTACTTTATTGATGGTGCGCACATGTAGTTTTTTTTTGTATTACACTCGTCGCTGAAGGGCTTTTTAGCTGGTAAATCTTGGGACATGAACTTCGCTCACGAGATAGGTAGGATTTCTCAGTAGCACTCTTTCGTCTGCACACCTTAGACATTGGCATTGTTCTTCATAGGACGTATTCCTAGGTGCCAATATTAGAAATGTGTGCGTGTAACTAATAGTTAATTGCGGGAATCTGTTCTGGGTTTAGTGGGTTTAGATGAATTGTGTCTCGTTATTTTTGTTTGTTACATTTATTTTCTGAAAGTTATCAATCGGTATGTCGACCTTTTGAGGGAATTCGGCTTTCTCTCTGCATTTCTTGCTCTGACCCTAGCGTCGTTTTCATCCAGTTAATCTTACCGTCTTTTGGTAGAGTGTCTACGGAAACTTTCAAATTTAGTATTCGTGAAGGATTAGCGATGATGAACTAGGATGACAACCGAGTGGTGTCAATTCTAATGAACTTGAAAGCCGTGTGTGTAAATAATGAAAGCGTGTACCACACTGTCTCAGTTTTGAAATTTTTGTATTCTTAATGGTGTTCATTGACACCATACTGTGTGATATTTTTTGGAGAAAAAACACTCATTTTTATGAAACTTTCCAGTTTTCTCAACAATGCTTCAGGCACTTTGGCAAAACGCTCGTCTTCAACGCGCTCGTTCAATTCATCCTTTGGAAATTTTGATCTATTGAAAAGAATGACATTCTCCAGCTGCCATTGTGACAGTTGACACGTAATTGTGACGAGTGTCGCCCAAGTAGGTCGACTCATCGATTCGTTTGCCAAACTTGACGCCTGAACGAAGTCTTTGTCATCGCCCTAATTTAGCAGCTCCTCCCGTTTTTCTTAGTCGGTCTCATTTTCTTCCACGATTGAGTGAAATTTCGCTTGTGCAGAAAACGATAGCTTTACTGTCTCGAATTTACGCGTGTTTTCTGGACGAGTTATTTGTACCGCATAAGGATTTTACTAAATTTTTCTGTAGCTGAACTAAGTTATTTTTTACCAATAGCTGGTGTTGGCAGGCAATTTTCATAAAGTTAGCTAACACTTGGTATGTATGTCATCCTGCTCGTTCTGTCAATTGTTGTTTCATGTCAGAGTCTCATGTTTCCAGTCCGAGCACAATGCTAAGAGAATCCTTTTGCTGCACTCCCGTTGGAAAGATTCGTAAATCTTGTAGAATTTATTTCGACTACTTATTCGCTACCTACAGATTCACATTATCGTTGGTAACCTGTCCAATTTCAAGGATTATATTACCAATAGGTTAAAAACCTTTTATTTTTCTTGTGGAGACTGCATGATTTCTTTAAAGAAAATCTCACGCGTTTAACGAAAACTGATCGTCTGTGCCTACTGCTGGGACGGAGGGCGGTGTTCCCTACTGAAAATTTTATCTGTGCGCCCACTGCTGCCCTGAATTGTTTAGTTGGGGCTGCCCTCTTCTCTATGGTGAAAGTTTGTGCCGAGGACATACGGATGTGCACGTCTGCATTTTTTCATCAGGATATCATTGAGTCAGTTATAACCAGCACTTCCTGAGTGCTGAAGCGTTCTCGTTTTCAGACACATAACTTGTGTGGCGGCACCCCAGTGTGGCCTCGGCGTGCGTTGAAGCATCTTTTGATATCGGCAGTGATAGAGATAGTTGTTTTCTTTCTGAGAGTGTTTGTGTTCAAACTACATCGATACGGCTAGCCATATTATGACGCTGTACACAATTCATTATTGTGCTTCGCTCCTCGTAATAAAATCATTGAAGCATCGTTTGGTGTGGTTCTACCTGGCAAGAGGTGTAGTGAACAGAAAAATTTGGCTTTGTCGATTTACGACAGCTTAAAGCACGCAGATAATATAACGTACGATCTCTTATGCTATACGTTTCAGGTGATTGGTCGCAGTGTCTCCTCAACGAGCATAGGATAGGCTTATGGGCAATAGGGTTGGGTTAGTTAGGTTTGCCTATCCTATGCTATGGGGAGTGGCGTCCTAAGGGGGACGCTGTTAGGTTACTGCACCTTTGGCTACGCCTTCGGGACTTCTATCTTTCGAGCCCTCTTAGCTTCTTTGCATTTTCATGCTTTCTTCTCAGATTATTTTTATCTTTTCGTCCTTTTCCTTCTTCTTAATTTGCTGTTTCTATGCTCAGGGACATTTCATGTGCACAAATTCCACGTTTTCTAAAGATCAAACTAAATAGTCTATTCTTTTCGCTCTCTTTCCATTACATTATATGTGGGTAGGGAGCTTTAAACTAACTAATTATCTAATCCAATCATGGTGGCAGTGTAGCGGATGAAAGAAGGCATTTCAAAAGGGTACTCGAAGCTAAGTTCCTTACTATGACTCAAAATTCACTGCCTAAGCCATACTGTGGTATAATTTTCAATGCATGCGATAAATCCGAAATTGGTCTTAATCTGAAGCGCCAGTTTTGCTCACGACTCGTTTGTGTCCTGTGTGTGCAGGGCTCCTCCTGGCACGTCCAGTTGCGTGGTGAGCAGCAGTACGAGGAGTAGGGCAGCAACCGTAATGTGCTGCCTCAGCTATAATCGATGTTACTCGTCTTTGAGTACCTCCCTCTTGCTGCTGCTGCCGCTTCTTGTCTTTGTGTGCCGCCACCTATGCGAATTGCTGCGTCCTAAGTTTTGTTGTCTTGTCTGTAGCATTTTCTCTATCGCCATCGTCGCCGGCTCATGTGGATGTTCTCCTATAAATTCACTGGTCTGATTTATGTTGCAGACTCGGCTGACACATGCAGAGCTCTCCATTGCTCAAAAGACTGTATATTACTTTTATTCGACTCTCTCTTGTCAAATAGCCTGACCTACTCTACTGCCGTAATCACGTCCTCTCCTTGCCCTCTATTATTAATTGATTTGTTCTGTGTCCTCAGTAATTTATGCTCACTGCACAGAGCTTAGCTTCTTTAGGAGTCCATGTCCTGTTCAGTGCCACCCTGCGTTCCTTCGTTCATTCTTTGAATTATTTGAAGCCCTGCAATCGATGGTCGCTCGCTTCGAAGACTCGGTTCTGTTTTATTCTGCTGCCGTGGTGCCAGTGTTAACGCTCACTAGTTGGGGCTGGGTGCGCTATTTCTAAGATATATTATTTTTTGTCGAGGCTAATGCCACGCTCTGGACTGCTGAGCTACTTTTTCCACTTCTAATTGACACGTCAAGTTGATGTTGTAGGTCCGTTCAAATCCTCCAGTAGTTTACTTCATTATTTGGTGTCGGTATCGCTGCAGTGGCTAGGCCTCGTTTGTTGCATTTATGGTCATTTTATTTCCCCTTTGACTCGGAATTGGTACGTTCTGATTGGTGATATTGTATTTAGGCGCACTTGCATTCAATTGCGAAAGTACTTTCTTTCCAAGTTTTTACATAGACATATAGGAAATCTGCTCTCATAGTGTCGCTGCAGGGAGGTGATGCACGTCATTATCGATAGCAGAGTGGAAGTCCAGGGTAGGTAAAATCCTCATGCTCCTCGCAAGAGTTAAGCCAGACCAACACGGTCCAAATGGCGACTTTGGGACGCGGCGTTCTTCAGAGTTAGCTTGAGGTGCCTGCCGTTGCTGGGCACCTGGAATTCGAAGGCGTCTGAGGTGGCAGGATCGAGGAGTGTCGATGTGAACGTGTGCAGCCGAGCACGCGTGTTCACGGCCGGTTGGCCCTCACTGATTATCCTCGTTCTTGGCTTTCCGTGTCACTCGGTGCGTGTACCTGTTTCCATATCTACTTCTGTACCGTTACTAGTCTACGCGCTCGTCATTTCGGGATCTAAGCAGGGCTTGAGCGGAAGGCACTTCGTACGTCTCTGGAAACGTCGAAGAGCTTGTTGAGGTTAAACAAGTCAGGGATGCCAGTTTACGTTCGATTTAGCGAACAGTATGGTGACCTGCAATTAGGATGCTAGTTTCTCGGTAATGAATTTCTTCGCAATACACATATATCTTTTGCGTTGGATTTTTGTTTTTATTTACAATTTAAATTCATGCCCGTACAATTTCTTTTGTCATAAATGATCAATTTAATATTGTTGAATCATACATAGAAATTTTGTCTGCAGCTCCACGAAAGAATGATTAAACAGTTTTTCATTTGCTCGACAGTAGCTACCGAACTTGAAATTTTTTCATCGCTCGTTGTTGGTGTTCTACATTTCGAACAAGTTCAAGACAAATGTTTGCCCGGGGAAAACACGTTTTTATTTTGTCCGTTTGAGAGATTTTCACGTGGGAAGACCGAATTAAGTGCGTTTAATCAAGACGGAATGAAACATTTCAGCGTATTTTCTGTGGCGTGGGTCTGAGGGCAGACCTCCCTCCCTCTCCCCTCGGTCACTCACGCCGTGTTGACCGAGGGCTGAGCTCTTCTAATTGGGTCGCGCCGCCATCCTCGGCAACGCAGAGAGACACGTCCTACTTAATATCTCATGACATGTAAAATTCATTGGTCCTGCCGGGTGGTTCAGGAAATATTTTAACACATGGTGTTTGTGATTCCTTAAAAGTACTTCTGTAAATCGCTGTGTTTGAGAGTTTGCGTACTTTAAAGGCTTTCTGTACGGAGAGTTGATTTTTTTCAGCGCACCTCTGGGACTTGGCAGTTCTCGACCTTGCCCCAAGCAATCTTACGAGGTCCTTAAACCTACCCTTTGCAGTATTTATTTCTGTGTGCTGTAACACAATGCCAGTGGGACAGTAAAATTAGCTATTACTTCGAAATGGCAGCATAACTTTTTGTGCCAACCATATTTTTCAATGATGCTCAAAGTAATGTAGATTCTTTAAAGCTCGTCGCGTTTCGTGCTGTTGAGTCGCTATTATACTGTTTGTGACCATTGATGTGTGTTGTCGTTGTTGAAGAATTAGATGCGTTCCCGAGTTCAATGTCCGAATCGTTGCGCCTGGGGCTGTTATTCCTGTCATTTTGCACTCCTATTGTATGAGAAATTATACTATGTTCGAGTGTCTGCAATCTCATAGGAATTTTTCATGTATTGTTGTACGTGATTTGGTACTTCAATGTTTGTTATCTTGCCAAGGTTAATTTCTTTCTGAAGTTATGACATTTTAAGAATTATTTAAGTAATTGCAGTTAACCTTATTTTTGTCAGGTTATGTAACTTGAGTGCAAAAATGAACATATGGCGGTCGCATAAATCGTAAAATATGTAGATGTTCCTTCGTAATTGTGTTTTGGACAAATGTAATGGTAACAAAATTTGGGCTGCTATCATTTTTCACAATTTGCTCTTATTACAGTCACAATTAACCACGGAGTCACTAACTTGAGTTCATTAGGAAACCTCACAACTCACATGTGTGTTTCTTGTTGCAGCACATGGTGCAGTCGTCTATGGCGACCGTATCGTTTCCGTACGGCCAGAACGGGGACGCAGCGGGGGGCGTGAAGGCTGCTCCCGACCACACCAAGGAGGGCCCCCCCTTCAGTACAGCCCCTGCCGGACCACCCTCCGTACTGCCCCCCTCACAACAGACACAGTCCCTACAGGGGGCACCCGTCACAGCTCCTTCCAGGTATTCCTGGGCTCCCTCTACCCCCAGCGGATCGAGAGCTACGATCTCTGCACATGCTGCGTCTTTCTCAATGTTGTGTATGGGTAGATCTCGTAGTTACTTTCATTAATTAGTTTATTGATTTGGAATAGTAGGTGTCTATATGTTAAAGACATTAAGTCGTTGACCTTACGAGGAATGTTTCATTGACGGCACATTTGCATTGAAGGCAAACGATTCTAATTTATTCGTAGTGAGCAGGAAACATATCTACGTTGAACTGGAAAAGCAGCCTGGGGTTTTATATATTTCAATTTAATTTGCTGTTAGCTGGTTGATTCTCTTAGTGTTAACTATTTCGTGCAAGTCAGCAGGTCAAATTGATTAGACATAGCCAGACTGATAAACTAGTTGTGGCGCTGAAAATGAGATTTTCATGTATTTTGGGTGCCAATTGTTGGGTGGTATTCATTTAACAATTTTTTTTATTTGATTCTGTATCCTTTCCTCTCATGTTTATCATGTGTTAGGTTGCTTCATTTCTTTCCTGTAATTCTCTTCTTTCTCTTTTGCATTTCCTTGTGTTTTCTCCACTTACTACCTGAACATTTTTTCGCCTTCACTGCAGCATCACCATTCCCGTTCATGCCACTTTTACCTTTCCATTCCGCTTATTTTGCGAAGTATTGCACAAGTGGGTTTTTAACTCCGTATCTCCCATACAGTGTGAGCTCCGGTATACCTGCAGTGGGTCCGGGAGCAGTGGTCCCGGCGGGTGCCGCTACTGGTACCGTGGTGGCCAACGGTGTAGATGTCTCCAATGCTGTGAGTCCTCTCTCGAGTCTCCCTTTGTCTTGCTCTCTCTCAGATCCCTATCATTACTGGACTTGTTGCGCGAGATGGCAGTGCATTCTCACTGTCACTCTTGCATGCAAGGGACACGAATTCCTCGATTAGTATCGTCGCCAAGTCCGAGTCACAGTTGCTCTCGACTTGTGCATTACGATGGCGACTCATTTCTCGAAGAATCTAGGAGCGAAGTTATTACAAACGATGCGCACGAACATCGGTGTCAAAGAACTCATGCCCAATATCGTTTAGTAGCCTTCATTTATTAATTAAGATTATTGACTTTCTTAATTAAACTTCTTCTGTTCTTTGCGCTCAAATTATTGATTTTTTCCTCTAACGAAGAAGTATCACGTAATTTTCCTACTAATATTCAACTTGAAGATTTAGCTTTTCCGATCATTCTTAACATCAAGATAGTGTCTCACTACTAATCGAGAAATACTGGTAATTTCTGAAGCGAAATTTGACATGGGCAGCTCGCACCTGTGATGGGCGTGCTCGTAGTACCTGTTCGTGCAGGGCTGAGCTGTGCAGGCTGAGAAGCTAGACCTCAAGTTCAGGTGTCAATACGAGGGCTTGGGTACGTCCAGGTGCAAAGATTGTGAACAGCAACTATACTACCCCGTATATCTGGAATTGGTTTTGCTTACCGAGTCAAGTTTCAGAACTGGGCCGTTGAAAACCGGTTATATTTGAACGATTCTGCGTTGATACTGGATAGTATTTTAATTTTTTAATATTGAAATGAAAAGTTATTAGTCTTATTTTGAACGTAAGTTCTGTTGTTTGTGAATAATTTCTTTGAATTACTAATTCAATGAAAAGTCACCTAAACTATAGACTGCATTTCCTTGCCATTTTAATCTTTGTAGAATACTGTACCGTTGATTTTGCATTGACTAAAACTCATTATTGATATACTTTGAAGTTGAAATCTTAAATCAGTTTTTCCAAGTTCTGAAAATGTCGAATTTTAGTGTGTTCTTTATATGTATGAATATGAGACGGACAGTTTTAAACTGTTCCACCTCTCGCACTATGTCAAGCCTTTCCACATTAGTGAGTCAGAACGGTCTAACGTTCAACTCCTATATCTCATTACAATTCATTCTCGCCCAAACTGTACTAATTTAATTTTATCCGGATTTTGGTTCTTCTGCTGTAGCTTTTTTAAATAAGCCCAGTGAAGGGTTTCCAAGGTATGAGTTACGTGAGCTGGCTTGTGCGAGCCATTTTTCTGGATTCCCTCACGTGTTCAGGACGTTTTGGAAAAGTTCATGCTTGACCGTTATCCCAGCGTTGACTCGCTCTTGCTTCGCACTCGAGTTGTAATAGATAGTGCCATTCTTGGCTCTTCTGCAAGTGCGACCTGAGCGTTCCTGTCCAAGATTCATAAATAATTCACTACGGTGCATTAAGCTCACAATTCCTGTGTGTATTGCAGGAAAATGTCAAATTTTCTGTAGGGTGATTGTCTCCGCATGCTTACTGTAGCCAGTACCTACTCCTGTCTCATGTACACGCGCCATCTCGAGCTGTGTTGTATTTCCTTGCCTTGGTTTCTGTATGCTTCCTCCATCACTAAGCTTTTCTGTGATGCATTGTGAATAGGATTTTATTATACTTTTTAAATTTCTCCTTATGTCCATTTAACCAAAGGTGTATAGTTTTATTGTCACCAAATCTTCTAAAGTGCTTTTTTCGACGGTATTAACGATTAAAATTCAAATTTCTTACATTAAAGCTATAATTTCTGTGCATGATTCACTTTTTGGACGAATTATGGGTGGCATGTTTTTGGACTGGGTTTGTTGGTTGGTTTGCTTGTTCGGTAGTGCTAGTTAGCCCTTCTTTGCAAGTTTCCTTGGTCTCACATTGAATCAGTATTGGCTTGTTAGACGTACATACCTAGTCCCTGATTAGCCCCTTCCCGGTAGGTTTCTTGACACACACGCGCTACTGTGAGATTTTATCAATGACTTTAAAGTAGAATATTTTAAGTTTGATTGATGTGGAAAATTTTAACTATAACAGTATGATAACCCATTTTTTCACTGCATGTTGGTTTTTCGGATAGAAGTTTTGACGAGTTTACCCAGTTCCAGATAAGTTGTGTAAGAACGAGTGAGCACGTATGAAAGGGTTGTTGACTTCGATGGTTCCTTGCCTCTTGGCTCCTCGTTTCCCCAAACATCAGAACATCTCGAAGTAGATTTCTTCCGTTCTTCACTCATTCATTGTTGTTTGGTTCAGTGTATTCTATTTTAGAGAGGTACTAAAATGACGGTAATGCAGCATTGTAAAAAGACAATGAGCTGCCTATTCCGTAGAGATCTTCCTCAGTACATAGCTGCCAATCATTGTAAAGAGAAAATATTGTTGTAGATACTGTGTCTAATGATGTGCATTTTAGTTAGATCGAACTTAACGTGCATTTTAATTAGATAGAACTTGCTAAACTATACAAATTTTGTAAATGCTTGCAGCAACTGATCTTGAAATTTTGCTTAGCTTTAGGTTTTCTTGTCCTAACGCACATTTAGCGTAGAAAAACTTGAATACGGTAGCTGAGTCGACCAATACATTTAAATTTGAAACGTCTTTCTGTTGATTTATATTATTTCAAAAATTAACAATGTGATATTTTCTGTTTCTTGTTACCGTGCGAAATGATTCCCTTGTTTGACAGGAAATGTAAATTGAGTTTATGTCCAAGACTCGCGGCAATTTTAATTCTTTTGAGCTACTGTTGATCCCTTTACCTGCGTGGGGCTTAGGAGATCAATCCGTCGCAGCGAAATGCTTAATTAATTCAGCTTCTTTGGATTTGCATTTCTTTTTCAACTCACTTGCCTTTTATTGACTTCTGTTGTAGTTACCTGATAGTGTCGGCTACTTGGTTTTCCACATTTTGTCGTACTCTCAACTACTGGCTAAGTTACGCCTCTCACACGTACGAAGATGGAGCACTCTCAAGTGGTTGAGGGGTGATCAATTTGACCTTAACTGTGCCGTGACGACCCATTACACCCAGTCGTTCCTAGGCAGTCTTGAGCCCAAATTAGTGTTGGCACTAAAAACGCAGCACAACACGTTGCTTGCGTCTTGAAATCGCCTGGTTCTGAATACCTCGTTGCCGCTCTTCAGTTGTGTCACTGCCTATGATATCAAATACTTGTGTGACGCCTCAATCAAATTACGAGGAAAGGACTCTGTCAGTTTCTCCTCCAAAACTGCACAAACTTAAATTATTGACTTGCATCTTACAGAAGAGGAACATTCTCAGCTTCTAAAGTTTTTTCCTGACTGAATTGTGCGTTCGGCAATATACCTGTACTTCTGCGATTTAGACACGTGGCATGGAGTGTCTATCAAGAGAATGATTGTACAGCCGCTCGTCGGTGGTGTAGCGATTTCTTGACATTTGAGTGCAAACTACGTCATGAACTTCGAGCTACTCAAGTAATTGGAAAAGTAGTTCTTACTCTACGCCAGCTCTCAGTCACTTACTAGCTCCGTCTGTGTGACAGCAACCACAACCAAGCTCATCTCGACGATGGTTTAGCGATTCCGAGCTTATGACATGAATTTAACTTTGACTGCGCCTTGCACTTTAACTTTCAACATGAGCCTCGTAGCAGCATACCTTAACTAGTCCTTCCCGTGTTGTTTTGGCTCACCGAGTCCTGCAGTGGCCGGCAGTGTGCATGAGCCGGGAATTTATGCCTGGATCAGACCGAAATTTTATTTCGATCTGCAGTTGTGAGGATGTCCGTTTGCTTCCCCATTGAAGCGCTTTTCAATGCGGCGCGTGAGTGTTGAGCTCGATGGCCTAGCAGATGACGTACTCGTATCTGGTGTTTGTTACTGCTGCGTCGAACTTGCTTCAGTAGCTATTTTCCTTCTTCAGTTGACCATGGAATGATAACGCACTGCAATTACCTACTTTACATCGATTTTAAGTTCCGTGAAAAGTTCATAATCATTTGATTTTCTAGTGTGTAGCATTCTTTTTGTATGATCGTATAGGCAGCAATTTAATTCTAGGCGTGAATTCTTACGCAGTAGTAAAAGTTTGTCACGTTATCACAAAGAAGTAGCCTGAGGACTCTCAACATCCGTTTCTTGGAGTTACGCCCTTGATGTCAAAGCTCAAACATCGTCGACTGGCCATTTGAACTTTTCTGTCTCGACCACACTCTCCCGTCATTGGTCATCTCGACCGAGGATGTCATTGGAGCAGCTGCCAAACTTGCGGCCAGCTCCAACCAAGTTAGGTCATTTGTACCACCCATTGGCACGGTCGATCGAGTGATCCTGCCCTCCATACATGCATCCATTGTTATCTGTCGCTGGTGGTTCGTCCTAGTGTTGGAAGGGTCATATTTTTCGGAGATTAAACTAGAGAAGCAGCTACCAGTTCAACGTGTTTTACTGAGCTTTTAAAATCTTACACTTTTTATAGCTCCTTAAATTGAAGTTGGACAACGATTACAGTTTTGTATTGTACCAAAAGTTATTTCTCCATTTTGTTTTGCGTAACTTGCTGTGTAACGATTTTGTTCGTTTTTCATTTACAATTTTATTCGAAGATCTTGACAAAATGGATATATCTTCCCAGGTCGTCTCAGGAAGTTCGGTGAAGGGCATAAATAATTTTCAAGTCTTCCGGGATAATCCAGCGCACTTTTCAAGCAATAAAATTAAGTTTCACTGAGAAAATGAGATTTAGTCAAAACAATCGTCAATTTTTTTGTTCACATCTTGATTTTTTCTAGCCTGGTACTATATTTGTGTGGGCTATTCGTCATTTTTGATACATGTATTTGTGATTGCTGATGTGATGAATTGTACTATAATTCTTTCCCTATGTTACGCTTGTATCCAAAACTTTTTAGCTTAAAAACTTTCGTTCAACATTTATATGTACGTCCTTTAAAATGACCTTAATTCCTTTGGGTTTGCCTGTATTCCATGACATTAACTGAGGCCTAGCGTAGAGACTTGACCAATGCCAACACCAAACATATCGTCCTCCCCTTCCCTGACCTGTTATTGCGTTGAACCTCCACCAAACTCGTGCGTATCGCTGGCATGCCTGACGCATGTGGTAGTGGGAGCACGAGTGGAATCCTTGCCTTGCATGCACTCTACGTAAATATCCTTTTTGGATGACGTATTTCCGGCCCGTTCCAGACCTCCACACTCTCATTTCCATGTATTAGGGTAACTGCACCGCCGGTGGTTCTCTGGTTGTGATACGAGCGACAAGTTGACATCTTGGTGTTGTTAAAATACCGTCCGTGGTGTCATGGTCGTTTGAGATGCTAACTCGTGATTGATTTGGTCCTCTGGAGTTCAGCTCAGAGAACCACTGGCTGGTCTGTATCTCCTCTTTAAGAATGTTTTTCGTGTATTTTATTATCTCAGTCGCAAGGTGACTTTAGGATGCTTTCAGTGAAATTTATTATCTTGTTTATCTTTCATCTCATTTAACTTTGAATGAAATGTACGTCTTTCCAAACTTAATGTGGTCTGTTCTCATTGTTATAAATTTGTTAATATGCAAAAGCTATTGCATAGTGACCCAGTTTCAAAATTGTTCCAACCTAATTTATCTATGTTTTATAATACTTTATTTCTACCTTCATCTGAATTTCAATGGCTAGTCACTCCTAAAAATGAAGTAATGTTTCCTCATCACCTACCTGTTTCAGGGGACATGATGCAAGTTTAATCAGCCTCTAGAGCCTCGATTCTGTTGACCTAATTCCTTCATAACCTACAGCTAGTCGTTTTCAATGTCGAGTTTCATCACCTAAATAAATTCTAGGGTCAGTGATACAGCCGAAGCATTTTTTATAATTGAATTTGACATTAATCTCTCTTTACCTTTTTCTCTTACCTTCGTACCGTTCGTGTTCGCTTGACGCGTAGGTTTTTAGAAAACACTCGCGTCCTTGCTGGTGTTGTGCGAGTGCGAGAACATGTTTGTAAACCTGTGGCTGAGTTCCTTCTCACGGCTGTATGTACGTATGTATATGTGCTGGTGTGGTCTCTTGGGATTTCGTGTGTGTGTGTATCAATGTTGTCATTCTGTGTGAGCAATTTTCTTTTAATTAGAGGGTAGGGGACCTGTCGCAAACGTGTTCCGTCCTTGCTACCCCGCTCATTATTTGAAATGTTAGATGTTGGAAGGTAAAGAACGTTTTCAATCTAACGATTTCATGCTTGCCCTCTCCTTGTGTCTGCTGCTCGCTCATGCTTTTCTCGAGTAGTGTGTTTCTGGACCGTTTCTTCCATACGTACTCTTTACCTGGAGTTGTTCTATCTGTGTTGTCGTCAATGCTTTTTGAAACGTGTATGTTGATATTGTGTCGCGTGCTCGAAACCTGTGCATGCTGTGATTTATGGACGTGAACATGCTGTGTGCTCTTAGTTTTGTATATATGTGTGTCGTGTGTCGTTTACATGGGCACGTACTGTTAATGTGCGTGTTTTGTGTACCTGTGTGTTGGAATTTATATCTGTACATTGGTGTAGGCCTATGTCAGAGGTTGACAGTTTATTCTAGGATTGTCAGTTTGTATTTCTTTGGCTTTTCATTAGTGTTTCTGAATCTTTTTCACTGAACTATTCAGCGCAGTGGAAATGATGTTTACGGAAAGAGTTAGAAATTAATTGTTAGGACTTGTAATTTCAATTTCTTCTACTGGCATGTCCCGATGGCGACATCGTTACATTGAATAAATACGCTGTATGGTAACCTTTCAGATGATTAACAGTTACAGATAAAAAAATGCTTTAGCACCTCGCCAGCGCTCGTTTTAGGCGCTTGATCTCCATACGACATTTTCTTTCGTCATTCTTGGAGTGCTGCCGCGAGGAAAGTTTCTTTTACGAGCTTCCTCTTGTGTGATTGACGAAGGTGTGCCGACCTCAGAGAAGTTTGACTCCTTATCGGGCAGTGGATGGATGTACTGATGATGCTTGCCGTCGAGTGTCATGAGTGTTGTGAGCTCATGTGTAACGCTTTCGTGTCGTGACCGTAGTGTACAACATGATGATCAGGATGGGTTAGTTGTTTTACTACTCTTTTCGTACCTACCAATGAACGGTCCGTAATTTCTTTGTTATCGTACTTTTGTTCATTTTATATTTAAAAAATTTCTATAGACGTATGCAATTATTGCTGTGGTTCTGAATATGTGGTACGCTTTTTCTTATTGAATCCAATGGTGTCTATGTCTTGTCTTGTGAATGTTCTGTTTTGATAATTGCCAGATATGTTATTTGTTTCGGGTATTTCTTGGCGTGTTCACTTTTATTTCTTCCTTGTGAGCAATGTTGATATTATTATTATAGTTCCGAAGATTAGATAGTACAAACTTTCGTACGAGTCCCTGACAGCAACCTGCTTAAACTTGATGGCAATTTTTATTTCTTAAATTGTGGCGTTCGTATCATTTTGTAGTGTGGTGGTGTTAGTTCTTTAACACTTTGTGTGAGAAGATGTGGTAGTTCATATACCTGTCTGGTACGGTAAAGGTTCAGCTGCAGATGCTCTAATTCTTAGTTCAAGCATGGTGGTTGTCATTGTCGTCGTATTTTCTTTTGCCTCTTGCCATGATGTTGGGTTTCTTTGGTAGGAACTAAAGAGTGATGAAAGTTGAATCAAAAACGTAGTAAATTTTATACTGTGAGCGAGCTCGTGTTAGTAACGTTGGTAGGTTTAAAAGTTCAAAGTTAGGAAGTTAGAAGTGATGTGCAAGTGTGTGCGGCGAGAGCGGGTTGATAGGAATGGAGTGAGTTGAGGAGAGCTCTGTCTGACAGTTCATATGTCGAAGTAATAGAACTTCGTGACTGAAACTTTAAAATTGAGTGTACGTGTTAGTCTGTAAATCCACATTCCTACCCGGACGGGGGAGCGCATCTGGCATTGGGAAGTTAGAGCGCGTGTGTGAGGGACAGCCCTGCTGCGTTCAGGGAGGGGCAAACGAGCGAGTGTTGCTGGGGCCGGCACTTGAACTTGAAATTACCGAGCCACTCTCGCCCCGAAGGGTCTATGCATGTCATAGGTTAGATCAGTGTTGAATGATTTGCTGCTACCTCTCGTTCCTTTGTAGGGCGTGAGGATAACCGCATTTTATTTGTGTGGGAGTCTTTACACTTGCTCTGTGTCATATTATATGCGGATGATTTTCATTCTTTCCCTTTCTGTCGCTCTCGTGTAAACTGACTGTTTGCAGCTGGCACGTCAGTGTGGTTTGGCAAGAGGGCCCAAACCACGTCCTAGGTGTCTAAGGTGACCATGGGCATTGTCTAAATTCAGGCGTGCTGCAGATTTTTATTTCCGCTTTTGGAAAAGTGTGACTTTTAAGAGTTATGTTGTGGATCTGTGGGTGCGAAGAAATTTTTGCGCGCTTGAATTGTTTTGGGTAGTCAAAGTTATTCCGTGGGGCGATTAGTTTCAATTATTTTGTGATCAAGAACAAGCATTTAAATCTAGTACTGATAGTCGCAGTGGGTCTGCTGTTGCGCTTGCATGTGAGCATGTGTCCAACTCGTGGTTTATTTCGACAAAAACTCTTGTTTATGTTGTGTCGGAGTGTTTAAATGAAAAACAGTTTTTTATCCATACAAGTATAGTTGTCGGTCATGAAGACTTGGTCACTGTGGGAATAAATGCGATACCTTAGAGGTCTTTTAGATAACATTTTCATATCACGAAACTAGGCGTTTTATTCACTGTTGACGATCAATGTGATGGTGCCCATGGTGCAGGAATGAGATAGTGTATACAAAAACTGTTTCATCCAAACTTGAATGCACATCTCTAACTCTGCTGCTGTTCTTTTATTTCTTATTTTCTGCAATGCTTGTTGCTAGCAATAGCGTAATTTATGTTGACGAGCGAATGTGCAATGCTGATAATGAAGATGATGATGATTGTCTCTGTTGTTTGTTACCGTGGGTATGCGGCTGTGTTCCACAGGGAGGCTGGCAACACAAATTGCTTATGATGGGGGGCGACAAGCCTGTCTTTTCTGCTGGCGGCCATCTTGAGATGATGTCCGCCCCATTCAGGCCTATGGTGAGACTTCAATTAGTACCTAAACATACATAATATACTAATAATGTGTACCACTATCATTACAGATATATGCCTCTGAAATCTTTATAGCAACTGTCGGGACGACGGCCAGTGAATGATTTTCAGTTACTGCCTCTTACAAAAATTTTCTGTAACGTTTTTCATGATTCATGCTTAGTGCTACGATGGTGTCAAGTACATGGACTAATTCACTCCTGACGAGTAGAATCATTTTCCTCTATAAAACTCATTTCTGTAACCTGACAGGGTACAGAAACCTTTAATGCTGCATTCAGCATTATGTATGTATAGACATCAGTTTCTTCAACCGTTCAGGAAATTTTTGTAGCGGAGGCATAGTGATTATATATAAACTGCAAACTTTTAACTACAGGTGAGTGGTACTCTCTTCCAGGAAGCGGATGCTGAATCTGTAGAATGACTGACATGTGCTGTGTTCAGATTTCGAAAACTCGCGTGAACGCGTGAGTTTTAATGAATCGCATTTGTATGGTAGAGTGGGTTTATCGGATTTTCTTCCTCGTATTTGGCGGAGCGCTTTTTGGCTCTAGAAATTTGTAGGCAAGTTGCACCCTGGGATGTCTCGAAGAGAATTACTCTCTACACATACCAACCAAAGCCAGTACGTCCTGTAGTGTAATCTGTACCCGTGTCCAGTTTGAGCCTGACTCGCCCCGCCTTGCTATACCGTTTGCTGAAGCTTCCGTGGTTGACCAGGTTGGTTTTACAATTAATTTTACCTCAATTCTGATATTCCATCTTGTATATGATAATACGCCGGAGCTATGTACAATTTCAGACCTAATGTTGATTGATTTTAGGAAGGCCACTGTAACAGGATACTGAAAGTTTAAATTGCGTACTTCTAAGGATGATATGTGACACTGCTGTGCTTTGTTACTACACTGTGAATGTGCATGCCTCTCTAGAAATGTTGGAAGTATTTTCCTGTAACACTGCGGCTCGAGAATCTTGAAGTTGCTCGTGCACTTGCACTTATTTTCAAATGTTTTATCCCTAGATTCGTGTGTGATGTCCCTGCTTATATGTCGTATGCTGCTGTGATGCAGTGTGATACCTTCCTGACTTGTGCATCTTGATCTCTTTTTACAATGTTTGCCTGCTTGTCTCGGCTTGCCCCCGGCAGTTTTCATAGCTGACGAGTAGAAGTGTCCACTTTAAAGCTCCTTCTGTGCACGATGTTTAAATACCTTCACCTCCGGTCACCATTAGGTGATGCGTTATTTCTATTGTTAGAAGTGTAATTTTTTGCACGTATCATCAGAGCACTTTTTCCATACTCTTGCTTGTGTTTTTCTCTACTTCTGTTAAAGTGACTTGTCGAGTTGGTTTCCTGTGTGTAATTTTTGTTTCTTTTTTATGGTGAGTGAGAAGTCGCCCGAGACTTTATATATTTCTCTCTTTGCACCGTGTATCACATTTTTTGTATTTTTGCTAATACTAGCGTTGCATTTTCTCTCCAGGTATGCATGCGACTCTAGCATACACACCACATGCCGGGTTGATGCCATATTAAGTGCCATGGCACTGAAGCGATTAGTTTTATGTGTTTGTGTGTGCGTGTGCGCGTGAGGAAAGTGTTGCTTAATATTGTTTATCTCTTTCTTGGTTGCACTGTATAGCGTTGGTAACCTGCATTACCACAGAGTATTTTCCTCTTCTAACGATACCGTTTTCTTCCTTGCGTACGTCAACAAGTTGAATCCACCGTCTACGCTAACCGTGTTCGTGTGATGCATCGTATGATTTGTTAAAGCTCACGGCTGTCCCTGTGTTTCCACCATAAACTAAGCGCTTAAACAAGCTCTTGAGTTTAGTCTTTGACCTTCAAAATGTACCCCCAAACGTCTGGTGGAATTTTGCTTGTACCATTTCATTGGACGTGGCCAATAAAAGACGATTAGACACGTTTGATGCTGCAGTCAGTCAGTTCAGTGCTGTGTTACCGCCTGAGAGATGCCCCTCGTATTCGTATGTGTCCTGCTAGAACCACATCGTAAGGTATTTAATACGTATACTTAAATTCAAACTGGCCTGCGAAATGCCTACCCTCCATCGTGACCAATGTCGTTTCTGCGGTTGTGATGGGGAGACATGATTAGCGTTCTGCTTTGTTTCCTTTAATCTAAATCGCGTTTTAATAGCGTTAATACTACTTTTTACTTGAAATGTGCTAGTAACCATTTTGTTAGATGCCTTAAATATTTCGAACGTTGAGTAGGTAGCACCTTCTATTAAGCTTATGTACTTCTTAGTTCTATTATGTATTTTACCCAGTGGTGCCTCACGGTAGTTTCGAGGGCAGGTTTTTCTATCTAGGTTACAATCACTTGCGATTTGTTCTCCTTCAGAACTTGCACGCCTGTTGTGCTAGAATTTACTTCGGAAGAGCTCCTTTTGCTATCATCATTCGATATTGTACGGCTTATTTGTAAAATAATCAGATTAGGCTAGGCTTTCGTGTCAAACGTAAGGATCCTCTCTCTATGAGACCAGCAGCACCAAGCCATTTTGTAGGAGCAGCATCGTATAGAAGGCTAGTTATCGTTACTGCTTCACGGTCTCGCTTATTGTCGAGTTTTTGTCATTCTAAGTTCTTATTTTTTGTTTGTCTACCAGGCGGGGATTTTGTTTTGCAACCAGATTTTGTTTTGTTTCTTTCTCACGTTAGGGATAATGAGAAGACTGCAAGCCTTGATATCATTATTTATTGGGGAATTTTTTCTCATCAATTTAATGTTATTTTATTTAGGTGACCTTTAGCCTTGAGAACGACCTGTAGACGCTTCAAAAAAGAAGACACTTAAGCTCGAACTATTTCGTGATGAATTTCAGTCGATAGGCAAAGAAGAGCTTGCTTCTGAGATATCAGATGTTGTGTGTTTTAGCACAAACCGTATGGATCGTATTGAGCAGTCTATCGAGTTTAGGCCTGGTGAGGATGGAGGCCATATTCCTTTGTTAAAATAAAGGAGGGTAAATTGCTTGTGCACCACACTTTGCCCCTTCATTATATGTATGAAGGAGCTCTTCTTTTTTTTTTGGAAGGTCCGATAGAATGTTTGAATTGCTGATGGTCTTCAGCAAGCATTGGATTAATTATTGCCGACTAATTACGGTCTATGTTAAGTTTTATATCTTCTAAATGAGAGGGCTTTTTTCAAGCTTCAGAAACTGCACCCAAAACCATGATATTTTTTGAGCGCCTTTACGTCGGGTAACGACCTATCCATGCTCGTTGAACTCCTTGCTAGCACTCAGTCATTTCTGCGATTAAATTTCTCTTTGATAGCTAAGAATTTTTATCCTTGAAGACAGTCTCACCCCTCTAGGTGTCATCTCTGACACTTAGGATGAGTTTTTGAGTTCTCATAAGTTTGTTCTGTGAATTAAAACAGACTAAATTACACTTGAATCTGTAGAGAAAATAATATCTTAAAAATAATGCCTTATAGATTGTGCTTGAATCTCGTGAGAAAATACCAATGAATAACTTTAAAGTTTTAAGAAATTGGGAAAACACCTGGTTACAAAGTATATTCTCATCCGGTAGTGACTTTGTGCTGACTCAATTTTGGTATACCACGTGAATAAACAGGAGGCATTATTCTTTTTATGTTCTCTTGACTGCAGCAACAAACGAAAAAATATCGTTTGTTATTGGTAAGCGTTTGCGGGCATGTAAAGCAGCCTCATCTTGTGACAGAAGTTCGTTGAAATGGCAAATGTGACGTTAGGTTAAGGGTGGCGAGCGACAACGTTTTCGCCTCCCCATAGCCCAGAGCTACTTGAGATGAAGGCCGTATCTTCAATTCTTTGTTCACAAATATTCGATCTTCTGACGTAACACACTATTGCTCTGAAATTATGAAGGCTTATGCTCTGGAGTCGTCATGATTTTAAAATGTTTGATGTTTTGAAGTGTGGTATCGTTTTGGAATCATGAAGGCCGACCCTCTGCAGTTGGCCTGCATGTTGGCGCTTGCGTACAGCGAGTATATGAAGAAATGCCCTCAGATCGGCGACTCCACAGCTGGCGCAGGAGCAGGCGGCGGGGACTCAGACGGAGTAGCTGCCAACGGCCAGCCCACCACCCCTGCTCTCCCAAAGGACCAGCCCAAGCGACTGCACGTATCTAACATTCCCTTCCGCTTCCGGGACCCAGACCTCAGAGCCATGTTCGGCGTGAGTATTGGCTACGTTCAGAGGGAGTGGGAAATGGCTCGTCACCATTAGGAAAGGGTCCGTCGTGTCCGATCTCAACTTTTGAATCAAGTTCTCTGCGAATTTAATGCTCAATTTGTTGAGTGGTTCTGAGTTTTGTTGATTTTTCCTTACGCTTATTAAAACCGATCATTTTCTTCTGGTTGAGGTGCTTTATTCCGATGATAGTTTCAGGTTTTAACGTGTAGTTCATGTGTATGCATCTGTTTTTGCGTAGCAAAGAGTGAGTGAGTGCTACGTTCAACCTTTGTGGTCCATATTTACAAATCATAAATTGATATACAATACGTACTCTTCAATTCCAATCCGAGATGAAATCCGCTCAGGAGGCATAGGGTAGACAATTAGGTTAGGCTTGTTATCCTATGCTATGAAAACTGACTGGCGACGCAGGGGGGAGTGTTAGCTTACCTCAGCAATAGATAGGCCTTCGGGACTTATTTTTCGTGTCCACTTCGCTTCTTTCAATTTTCAATACCTTCGTCGCTCTCTCTCATATTTGTCTTTTCTTACTCTTCTTTCTTAACTCGCTGTTTCTATGCACACGAAATTTAGTGTGGAAATAAGCCTGTGCATAAATTCCACGCTGTCTTCAGTCCACACTAAATGGTCTAATCTTTTCTTCGCTCTCTTTGGATCACATTTCATGTGGATAGGGGACTTCAAATTGATAATCAATCGATCATTTAATCAATGATCCGAGGTGAAATAGTTTTCGGTTTGTAGTTATTGTTTTTAGGTAGGTGAATTCTGTTGTAGAACATACGCCATTTAACTTCTCGTGTTACTCAATTTTAGAAAGGGGTTTCGGAGATGAGTTTCACTGTAATGTGTTTGATGCTGAACAATTCTTGACTAATATTTAAAAAAAAGTTACGAGTTAGTAAACTTGTTTTTTCGTTTTGCCATCATGTTAAAGGAATATATCTAGGAATTTATTCGGAAATAATTTTTGTTATAGTGTTCGTGGCGTTATTCATGTTGATAGCGGAGATCTGTTTGACCTCTTTCGTGAGACGATTTGTTTCGTTGGTTCAAACAACATTTTGATGAAAATATTTCGTTTTGTGTTCAAGTAGTGGTTTCTATGTTCTGATATTTTCGTTGTACTCTTGGCTAATAATTGGAGCTACTCGTGTGGAAGCCGAGGAAAAATTCTCGCTTACGCCGCTTTAACTTTTGGTGTGATGTTCTTGTGTTTATTAATATTTGACCGTGAGGCGTTCACGTTCCTCGTCTTCTGTGTAGGTTTACAATACTTGGTAAAGTTGAAATAGCTACTGGAGCGTTTTTAGTTTTAGCTTAACTTTCAAATATGTAAATGCATTTATGGACGAGAGGAATCAGTTTTACCATGAAATTTTCATTTCTGTTTCAGAAATTTGGCACAATACTCGACGTGGAAATTATCTTTAATGAACGAGGGTCGAAGGTGAGTGCTGAGAGGCTCGCTAGTGGTCCACGTGGGCCTCTGCGCCCGCATTGGAGAGAGAAAACTTGGAATGAGTGTCAAATTGAAATTTTGTCGTCTTTTTGTTTTCTTCTGAAGTTCTTTCAAATCATTAGAGTGCATGGAAGTCAATTATGAACTAGCCATTCACTGTGCACTCCAAATTATAATCCGGTTGAATTTTTTCACGCTGAGTGGGGGAATTAAATTGAATTCTATATGAACAACTGGCATTCAACACGGTGGTTTGTTTGAAGGAGGCTGTGCCACATGCTCCGCCAGGGTGTTTTAGTGAGGCTATTGCCCGAGTGGTGCAGATCATGGGCGTGTGTGCAACTGCGGTGTTTGCTGGACGCTCATCCCAAGTTTCTGCTTCCTTCTCTTCTAATTGAAATACTCAAGATTACGTTGCGTGGTTTTCAAATTGAATGGAGTATTCAGTTTATTCTTTGTTGATAAGGAATGTTGAAGGATTTTATTATATTTTGATTGTCCTATTTCGATAAAATTTTACTGCAAGTGTCATTGATGTTCATCTGCTTTAAGTACAACTGGGAAACGATGAGATGGTCGTTGTTTACCACGTTACTTTCACTTCATGCTGAGAGCACAAGCCCAATCTTACGTAGGGGGCGTCATAAGGAAGTAGTCGAGAGGCGCTAAGCAAGAGCAGCTGTGATTTGGGCGTCGCACTGCGGTGGCAGGGCCGAGAGTGAGTTGGAAAGCGTTCTGAAAGTTCCCTGTGCCAAGTGGTCGTATTGTGAGCTGACTTAAAGATAGAGTGCTCAGGGGAGAAGAAAAAATATATTCAGATCTATCAGTAGGTAGGATTGAAATACTTTGATTTAATAGTGAAAAAAGTAGTGCTGTGCAGTGCTGGTGGTGGGCTGAAGTGGATCTCATTCCTGTTGGTCGGTCATCACATTTATCTATAACTCGAATATGCCACAGTGGATCATTTTAAGCTTTTGCTTTTCAAACCTATTGTGTAAATAAGTACCTCATTGTACACTTTTGACTAGAAGTTTTCTTGCTCTTGAATTCAAAATGCATTTTATATTGAGAATTTCCACAAATATGCAATTCTTTACTCGTATGCAGTATGTACTCCATTGTTAAATCTAGGCTGTCAGTCAATCCTAAGCCACGTCAAGCTTGTGTACCGGCCCTAAAAATTCCCTTTAAACCCCTGGAGAACTCTCCCATTGCCTCAGAGTATTGCTCTTAATTTAATGGTCAGGACTTATCCTCTTTGCCCCGGATGCTGTGTTGCGTACTACTAGATCTACATTTTTAGTGCAGATTAAATTAAACTGTTCCAGAATTAGGTTTACTTGTGTTCTTTCTAACAAATCAATGAGTTGTTTGTGAGAAAATAGTTTACCACCATTTGAATCTTTCAAACCATCTATATAACTACATGTAGGTTGGTCTAAGACCGCAGCTGCTGCGCGATACTACTTCATATTCACATGCTGTTAATACCTACGTATTGCAAGGGAAGTAGCAAGGCCCGCTCGGAAGTGCGCCCGCTGCTAGCGTCCTGTACGCCTTTATGGCCCGCTTTGTAGAGCTGTGTATGCTATTGCTGACGTCACCCTACAGGGCTTCGGCTTCGTTACGTTCGGGTCTGCGGCGGAGGCGGACAAGGCGAGAGAGTCCCTCAATGGGACGGTGGTCGAGGGACGCAAGGTCGAGGTATGTCTCCCTCACGCCGCCCTCTACATCTCCCGCTCTTCTACCCAACCTCATCTCTCTGTGTGGCTTATTCTTCTTCTATTGGTCCCATCGACTATTCCTCTACACAACCTTTGTTTTCGCATATCTTCCATCACGTTTTTTGAGTAGCTCTTTCTCACTTCTTCTCATTTTCTTTATTGTGAGTGTTTCTCATTTTTCACATATTCCTACTGCCACTCATCTTCATTTTAACTCGACTACGTGTCACGCTGTCTCGTGCTCTCTCATCTCGACTCGTTATTTTACGATGTCATTCACATCGTCTCGTTCTGATTCATTATTTTTACAAGTTCTTTTCCTTCGTTTGTCTGCTGTTACCGCTAAGATTTTCCTTAACGAGTTACTCGTATCACTCCTACTAATAAATAAATAAAGATATATTATATTAATAATAATAACTGGGGATTGGGGAGTCTCGTACTGATTTGATGTAGGCTGTGCTGCCACTGCATTCATAAGTGACTTGATTGACCCTGTGTCGTCGCCTCTTCCAAACACTGCTAGTTTTTGCTACTTACTCACCAACTACTACTACTACTTTTTACTTACTTATACGTAATTTGTAGCTAAGTTTTCATGCCCTAATGGTTGTCAAAGTGCTTCGTGTTCTGTAGTCTCTCACAAGTGCTGCTAAGTTGAGTTACTGAATTTTGCCGTGCACCATAAATTCGGTCTTGCCGCATGACATTTCAACTCAAATGGGAGATCATTTGATTCAGTTTTATTTTAATTTCTGATTTGTTCTGCAAGTGTGTCATGTGAAGTTATCCAAACTTGAGTGTGGTTAGAATGGTCGTCTACGTCTGGAGGAGCCCTTACTATTAGACTATTTATTACTATTACCATTGTTATTATTATTGCATTGTCAATGGCTTATATTCACCATTTTTGGTATGATGTAGATGGCACCAAGCTTGTTCCTGTCTCATCTCCTCCTTTCCTTCACCTCTCTCTCTGTATCTGCTCTGGACTGAATTTGTAGTGACCATTCTGTCCGTACTTTTTTGGGAAGGTTGTGGCTGCATTGATCTTTTCCCCTCATTTTCTTTGCAAGCAAGTCTTTGTCCCGTTAAGCTAAAGATGCTAATTTTCTGTATGTGCCAGGTGAACAATGCTACTGCACGCGTACAGACCAAGAAGCCGACTTCTGCGGTCCCTAACGGTAAGCTTCCTTCCTTTCACTTCTTCCTTTGCTGCTGCTGCTGCCGCTACTCCTTCTATCTACTCCTATGTACTGCCCTTACCTTTGATAAGGCATTTCCTTAGTTAGCTATTCAAAACACACATACGAGCCTTCAGAGTACTCTTGCTCCTGCTTTATATCGCTCTCAAATTGGCTACTGCATTCTTCCTTGTTGAGAATGTCCCTCAGAAAAAATTAATACTACACGATAAACTATACTTCATTTTAGCGTATTCTACACCATCCTTTTATCATTCACGGTGCAGTACCGCGTTTTACTTTGACTCTGAAATGCGCCCTAAGCGTTGTAAATCCCCTAATCTGACGTCTCTTGCGTTCTCCTTAACGAGTTAAATGAATACAACTCGATTGATGGACCCATTGCTCTCACGTGTCAATCTCACACATCAACTGAAGTGCATGTTACAAAGTTGGCTTCCGAGACATTCGAGGCTTTATTTATCCCAAAGTAAGGTTTTTTATTGCATTTGATTTACTTTTTCAGTTATCAAACAATTTGTTGTATTAATTTATTTTCATTCTTTTGGTACCGTGAGAGTTGTTATTGTGCATCGCCTCATCAACATTTCATGTGACTGAGTGGTCGAAGGCGACTGCAGTATCATACGTGTTCCGATGAGAAAATTTGAACGCTGTTGTATCGTTGCTTCTTGTTGCACATTGCTGCGCAATGTTCCTGGCTGTGGGACTGAACTCTTGCATTTAATTCCGTCAGTAAGAATTAGAAGGGGGTAGCTCTTCTCTACTTTCATTTACGAATGCCCTGACGCGTACCTGCGGTCCTGACTTAGAGGAAAATTACTGCACTGTATGCACAAGACAAACCACTCCCTGTCTAGTTTAAAAGCTCTTCCGAGTTATTTGCTTTTATCGGCCTAACAGAGAGAAGAGGTATGTGCACTTTTTTAGGTACAATTCACTACAATGTAGGGTCAATATAGCATTCGTACACTTTGTAGGCCCTAACTTATCACGTTAGCACTTCGTTCATTATTTCAATTTCCCTTTATCTTTATAGTAAGTTCACGCTTCAGTCAGACTTGAAACATCACTTGTTCAAATTGTCGCTTTTCTTTTCACATCAGTGAGAGAAAACGATATTTTCTTTGTTTACTCGTATTCCCGATTCTGACCATCTTGACTCTATTCTATTAGTACATATCTCCATGTCCAAGTAGTTTCTCGTATAAACTCGTGGTAAAGCTGAAAATTCATCACACCGTGTCATTTATAAAAGCTAACAATCATTTACTCCGTGGAGTAACAAAACAAACAGTTAACACTGACCATTTGATTCGACACAGTTCTGTACCATTGTTACATTTTGCCTGCGGTGAACTTAGATTTTTTTCGGTTGAATTTTACACGCAGATTTTAGTTGAAGTCATATCTGTTATAGGAGTATTGCACATGCGACTGTGTCTGAAGCATAAGCTCCTCTTCTAACTTGAACAAAATGGGTTCCATTATCTCGATAGTTAATTTATCGAGTTTATGAATGAATGCCGGTACCTCGCAGTTGCGTGGTATTAGAAGAACCCTACTAAGGGTAACTTTGAATTTTACATAAACCGCTTGTGTTTCACTCCGACTGTGATCTCTGTAATGTTCGGTCATTTTCCCTTCTCCGCGAGATCACTTCATCATCAAGTGAAATACAAATAAGTATTTTTCGTCAACGGTTTCGTAACGCGTCTCATATGACTAGTATGATAGATTCGAACCGAAATCTTTAGAGTAAAATTGAATACAAGGAACTAAGTTTACACGTATGAGGCGTAGTTTGACATAGGTTAAAACCACCTTGTGTTAACTCGCCTGTACGCCACATATAACTCGACACCGTATTGTCATAGATTTAGTGTTCATTCAAATTGGTTCCCTGTAACGCCGTGCTACAAATGGATGATAAACTGCATGTTGTTACGTTGCTTTTGCCATCACAACACTTGTGTAATTAAATGTATATCTGTACTATATTCCTTGCTTGTCTTGCTCTTTGTCCAAATTCTCATTGACAGCTATCTGGGGCTTTACTAACGAACGTTGAGAGTGTTTTGATTTGCTAGTTTAATGATTAAATGATGTTCACTTGTTCATTTGTGTACCTTTAACTTAAGGGAGTTTTTTCTAACTGGAACTTAACAATCAAGTTTACAGTTTTCCTTAGCATACTTTTATGCCTGAGTGCGAGTTGCTCATTACCTTAGGGAAGTACTAATTTATCCATTATCTTGTTCATTGAGAAATGCATTTTTTTCGTATTCAGAATAAGCTCAACATTTTACTTCTCTTGTTTATGAATTGCAGCATCTTGTATTTTAATTCACTGACCTTCGATTTTTCGGATATCTTGAATACTTCTGATGAGCAAGAGGTCATCTTTGTATGCCTATGTAATTCTTTGGCAATCCAACTCAAAAAAATGAAGAAATGAGATGTGTTGCTATAGGCATTACCATGACGTATTGTATGACTAACTATCTTAGCGAGTGCCTCTTTCTTCTTGACTTGGAGCATCTGGACGTAGCTCTTTTAATACATTGTGTGCCGCTCCATTGATGGCGTCTTATTGGAGACGTGTCGTTGTTGTCTCGTCTCTCATTTCTGCTTGGGTGCACAAGCTGGGCTGTGGCTTCCAGCCTCGGCTCCTCTGCTCTCAGTTTTTGAAGACCTCTCAGTGACATAATCTCCTGCATCATATTTTCTCGCACCGTATTGTGTGTGGTCAAACTTGCCATTAATACGCACGCTGATGCGTAAACGAGTACATCTGAGACGTGGTCTATTATAAGAGGGTTGACTCTTTCGAGTCAAATAATTGGGTTATTCATACGCCCGAGAGTGAAGTTTTTTTAGCTTCAAAACACTCATATAAATGGTTTAGACTAAGACGAAATGATAGTTTAATTATTTTTGTACTTAGTATAGTCAGATCTATACTATGAGTTTTTTGAAAAACTGTGTTAAGAATATGTGCATGGGTCTCGTCTGTGTCCCAGATGACTCGAAAGTGTTAAAGCAGCACTTAAGAATTTGTGCCGTGTTGATTCATCTGAACGTTTTGCTCTTGTGGACTACCTCTGCAATCCCAGGAGTATGAATCGTGCTCAAACATCTGCCATACGCATTGCAACGCGTCCTCAGTTCTGCACATTTTTTGGGAAGCCGCGTAACACGCCTTCTTCAAATGAATTAGGCCCCAAATGTGTTCCCTTTGCATTTGTGCTTCTGCTGCCCGATTTGTGGCTTAGATTAAACATAAAATATGTGCGTTAACTCCCTAACGAATTTTACCGAGAATGCCGACGATGCATTCACGCGGTCTGTGTAACAGACAGTGATCGTGTGAATGCAACAATCACGGCCACGAGATATCTCGGGATAGTTCGTTTGAGGGGTTAAAGACTTTAATCACTGAGAGCTCTCCGTGACAGAATGAGGAACAGCGGTTGGAAGCACTAGAACTATTCTTCTCATGAAATTTAGGAAGAGATATTGCCTCATCTATATTTTGCGTAGGTAGAGCTCCTAACATACGACTACGAGTCCTAACATACGACTACGAGTTTGCTTTCTCTGTATCCTGATTTGTTTTTACGTCCCTCTACACTTTTGATGGCGTACATTTGAGCCATTAGGTAGCTCTTAGAGTTAACCAAAGCCAATTTGGTTCGTATGAAATAGAGAAGAATCGTAGACAGATTTGAGATTGAGAACTTAACTCTGTGAACCCACTTGTTGATATTTGAAGTAATTTTTCATTTTTCTTCCACTGTACGGACTGCTATTATTATTACTACTGCTAATGCTACCAATACAGCTAGTATTTTGATATTTAACGTAACTTCATGGAAAAATTACTTAGTTACTTTTTTCTTTGTACCTTTTAGTTCTACTGGCTAGAAATGGAATGGTGCCTACAGCCGCGGGTGAGCCTCTCCTACTCCTCCCTTCGTTTGTTTTATTAATCGCCTGAACTGCTGCATGCGTTCTCGATGCACCCGCTAGATTGTAGACTGCCTGTACAGTGGAGATCCTTCTGCCTCGCACTGACTTCTCTGTTTTACTCCCTTGGAATTCTCTGATCCAGACGAGCAGTTGAAACAAAGATGCTTGTTGGTCCATAAAGAGGAAGTACGGGAGCCTCTGACGAAGACCATCTAAAGTTAAGAAGAGGAGGTTCCCAGCAGTCACTGTTGGGCTAGCTTGCTGATGAGTATTACACATTTGCAGACTTGCAGGAGTATTTATGCATCCGAGCGTTTAAAATGAGTATTTGCATCTGGCGCATTTACGTTTTTCATTGAAGCTAGCTGACAGATTGGCTAACTTCCCAGACCTAAAACATTTTCCTATTAACTAAATTTTTAACATTTATGAAAGTTTCATGATAAGTTCCGTATGGAGGTTCACTGCTCTTGCGTACCTAAAATTGTTTTAGATAAATTGACCGCATTATTGGAAAGCAATTAATATCAAAAGTCTTTATCACTTGCATTCAGTCCTTGTTCTTCTTTGGCGCATGTTGTAATTATTTTCCAGCCTCTCGTGTGCCTTTTCGTGTTGTAAATCCGTGGTGATGTAGTCATCCCGTGTAGAACTGTGAGCAGTTAAATGCGGCGTTGCTTGAGTGGGTAGCATTCTTGACTTATTTTCTATTGTGAATTCACGAGGGTTGTTCAGGTCACCCTGATGCCTGATTAGTTTTTACTCTAGTTTCGCGTGTTTCTTTCGCTGAGTGTTTTTTGTATAGGTTGTGAAGTATGCATTTAATTCGACTTCTTGATCGATTGCATGGCCATTTCCCCCCACATGAATTCTCCTTTTTATATCCTCTAACGTCCTCACACTCCAGGAAGACTGTGGTCCTTTTTTGCGAGCACGTCTTGGTTATGCCCCTTGTAAACCGCTTCTGTACAAATGCTCCTAGTCGACGTGCATGATTAGCTTCGCGTATCGTTAAGTTCCCGTGGTGTGTTTTCATCTATTCTGACTTTTCTCTGTCGTGTAGTGTGTAACATATACTCGTACTTTTTCCTCGGTTTCCACGTGTTATCATCTAGTGTGGTTCTTGTAACTCTTTAGTTTTAATGTCATGCTTGTTTAAGGAATAAATAATGTTGTTCCAGCACTGCTCACAACTGTCTCGCACAACCCTGTCATACCTTTCTTCATATTAGATGTTGAAAATGGGTTTCGATGTCCCCTATTTCCCAATCTTTAGTAACGCTCGCAGGATCACGCTTACTTTTGATATCATTTCTATTCAAAGTCAGTTTTAATTTTTTTCGTCGGACTTCAGTGGCTAAATTGAAAAAAATATTAGAGGTCACAAGTCACAACGTCTCCAGTCGCCGTTTTTCCCGCTTTTGAACTAGTGTGGTATCATAAAGACTCATGGGCTTTCTGACTTGGTTTAGTGTACTGCTAATTTTACCTTGTAAAATAGGGCAAGTTTTTTCCTGACTCGTAAAATTGTGTGCTTTTAGTAGAATTGAGCTTTTAATTGGGCTTTGGTTAGTTACTGATCATGCTGTTATTCGTCATAAAACTTACCCCTGTTTTAAGTGGCTAACTCAAAGCTTAATTGGCATTTTGATTTGATTTATTGTGATTTATTTTTATCCTTTTCTTTACGAGTAAATTCCACGTCATTTCTAGACTTCCGTTTTCCGCTGTATGCATCGCATTTTTAGCTTGGTTTCTCTGTCGAGCGAGCTATTTCTCCTGCATTTATTTTGTTCTTTGGTTCTCACTAAACGTCCTTAACTCGAGTTTTCCATCTCTCAGTGCCCACTCAAGACCACCTTACATTCCACCAAGACCCCACAGCTGCGAGTCGTTTTGCTAACTACTGTGGTATGTATCACGGTTTTTACGCCACCGTTAAACATGGGCAAATTGTATTTTTTACGGAGGATAGTGTGCAACATGAGGTTCAGCAGATGGAAATGAGGTTTTGAGATTTACCTCTCGCAAGGGGGCAGTACCGCTCATCTTGGTGTAATGAATTTTGTGAGTTGGGGTCTTAGCAGCATGAACTTACGGGTGCATCAACAATTGTAGATAATCTTATGAGTTTTACCTCTGCTTTCCAAACGTCTACTGAGATCGCTTGATGTAAATCAGGTTTTACTTACGAGCCTTCTACACCTTGAACCTCCTAACCCCAGCGGTTACGTAAGTTGGAATGCTCATGCATGTTGGAATGCATTTACAATAAATACCAATAATGTTATTATTACCTTAATAGAACAGTTTGATTTGGTGAAAATAAAATCTTCCAATTCACGAGAATTCGCTGATGCATTTGAACTTTTCAACTTCATTGAAACGTCAGTTTGTTTACGGAGGCCCTGCGATGCTCTCTGCAGCAGCGTCTGAGGCGCAGGCTGTGTCTGGTGCTGATCACGAGCACAACGGACCTAGTTGTGCCGTGCTGCTGGGGGAGCGTCCTCAGAAGTTACAGTAATTCGTGCACCTTGTTTTCATTACACTATCGTTGTCAACAAACAATAAGCAAAAGTGGCCTAATTTCAGTCTTTTAGTTTGTCTCGGCTACCCATAGTTCAAGTAATTGGACTGAAGATAGAGGAGAATTTAATCATCGCTAGACTAAAAAGAAGTTTACGTTGCGATTACATCAATGTGCAATACTTTTATGATTTGTGGAGTTTTTGGATGGGGACATTTCTTTGGTTCTGTTTTTATAATCCACATAAGATTCGAATAAATTCAATACATAGTCTAAACGTGATGATGGGTCCCATACAAAATTTAACTTTTTCCTAAAGAAAAAGATTAGAACTCTGATTTCGTGCACTTGTTTATGACGTTGCATGACTAATAATGGTCAGTACTAGATCACACCTGTCCTTCAACCAGTTTACAACCCTGGTTTGCACTGTTAATTCAACGAACAAGAGGTTTTTCAATGGTGGTTTTAGGGGACAGCTCCTTTTAATGTCTGTTGTAACTGTAGTGACTATATAAATAAGATTGAATAACTGTATGCACCACCTTTTCACGTTATATTCTTTTAACTATAACTAAAAATTCGTATGAAGTGGAAGTAATGCTGCCCTTTCCACATCATGAGATATAATACTAACAAATAATGATCGAGTGAATGTTCTACTGCATCTTCCCCTGTGTTCACCTGAGCTTAGTCTTCCTATGCCGTATTTCTAGTGTAGCAAGATGCTGTGTGTTCCTGCCGAATTTTGTGGTAGATTGTGTGCGTAACTGTCCTCTTGTCATGATGCTCAACCAAGTCGACTGGCTGGGTCTGATCGTGGAGTGGTTGTCGCTGGGCGTCCTCACAGCTATAGAACCCATAGAACCTTTATTAATTCCAACACGTATTACCGTTAGTTTTTTTTGCCTTACAACTACTGGCGTGGTGACGGATGTGAGGAATGTGTGGTTTAAACTTCCTTTCCCAAGGGAAGTACTCCTTGGTTTCGTGAAATACCTTGAACCCTGAACGTCCCAGCTGCGAGGCCATCACATTTTTTTCTGGGCGTAAAACTGTTAGTTATTCAATCTTTTGAGTCATTATTGAATTTTTGGGCACTCATTTCAGAGATTGGACCCTTTGAGGAGGCCCTGTCAACATTTAGCCCTCGTTCACATTGGTTTAAAGTGAATACTGCTTACCATTAACTCAGAAGCATAGTATTAGCGTAGCTTATAACTTGAGAGAGGAGTTTGCCTGAGGAGCCGGGGGACTAAGAATGAAGTTGAGTTCAGTCTAGGAATCCCCTGAGAGCGAAAGGGATGGAGCTGCCTCGTGTCGTTTCCTACCACGTGAAGTCGCTCAAAGATGCTGCTGAATTCTTTAAATTTGACTTGAGTTTGCCTGATTAAATTCCCTGTGTTATTTTGACTTGGATTCAACGTAAACCAAGAATAATTCTTTTTATGTACCATGGGCAGTCCGGCATAGATTTGATTTCTACAAGCTAAGAGAATTGCCCGTCGAGTGAAAAAATAGGCCTAAATTTGAAGACTATATGAGCTGTAAGTGAGGGAAGAGCCCTGGGAGCCGGCAAACCAGCCATCACCGCTAGCCGGTCGCCTGGCACAGAGGGGTGAAGCCTTGCGGGGCCTCCTGGTCCAGCTGAGGGGGCGCGGCGGTGCTGTGCCCAGTGATACTTCCTCCGCCAGCACCTAATGCTTGCGTCCAAATATTCATAGTCTTGAACTCATCGCCGAGTGTGTGAAGCAGATTTTAATTGTCTCAAATGTGTTCTTATTTATCAGTACTATAATTTTCTCAAAAAAGTTAAATTTCTCTCAGACATTCGATATTAAAAAGTGGTATGGGCTATGCTGAATTAAAAAGAAGTGTGTCTTATCCTTCTAGTATTTTCCTGAGAGTTATGTATCTAACCCACGACCAAAATTCTACGATGTCAGTATAGCTCTTTTGATAACATCAAGATACGTGAGTCATCTTTGGGTGCAACCTTCATTTTCTTTATCTTGCTGTGTGTACATTGTAGTGTGTTGGAGCTGTTTCGTGTGTCCTGTACCCTGATATTACGAGACTTCAGCTCGTATTTACAGCACAAGTGAACTGGTGTGAATTTCTGCTAACCCCTATATTTTGTTACTAACCTAATGAGCACGTTCTCGCCCAAACTGCTGCAATAAATACTCTAGTACTAGTTCAAAAGCTACTGGTATTGTCAATTACAGCTAAAGTACATACGTGCAAAGGATGAGCAGAGATGGAAGATTGCTTAAGTTCTTGATTCTGAAGAAGCCTTGCCAACCTGATCACACTATTCTGTGAAATTTTCTTATTTGATGAGTAGTATTTATCCATTTTATAACGTTCACATAAAATTACTGTGAGCTGTTTTTGTTATTGTGTTTGCTCATAAGTAGAACAAGTTCTTTGTGTTTATGATGATAGAGAAAAGATGGTTACTCAGTACTCCATTTTGATAGAAGGCAAAGGCACCACCAATGATGGCCTTGTCCCGTCCCGCTTTTGGCCTTGCTGCTTGAAGTTCTGGCTCAATTTTTGTTGCCCCTTGAGAAATTTCTTACGACGCAAATTTTTTTAAACATCAAATATACTTTTCTTGGTTTATTACCCAAGCTATCACTTGATGATAAAACATAAAAAACAGTTGATGCTTCTAAATATTTCCCTCTAAAGATAAATTCTGAGCGGCCCTATTCTAGCAAATAAGAAATCTCTGAAGAGCAACTTTCGCTCTGCGATATTGTCTTGTATTTCATTTCAACGATTCATGAAGTAGGCGATAATTTTAACTGGAAACCTAGAGAAAGAGCTTGGTGATGAAGCAGAAAGGTTGAGAAGGGCTGTCAAGGGACTGTGCTACCTGGTGCGCACTTGGATGCATTATTGTCGCCGCCCGCATTTCTGCACGTGCAGTTGTGCAGTTGAAGATTGGATGTGAGTTTTTTTTCTCGAAATGGAGAAATGTATTATGAACGCTGTTTTACGGGCCATGTGTCCAAGTGCGAACCAAGTTTTGCTAAATGACTAGAATCTGTGTGTTGTGAAGAAATGACAACAAAGTTTGTTTTTCTTTTTCCTTGCATTATAGTTGGTGTTGGGGGCGTGATAAAGGCAGCAGGTAGAAGGTACTTGTGTCTTGCGTGTTTGGTTGCACCCTGTCTCTGTTTGTCGGTTTTATTTTGATTTGTGTTCACTTCTTTTCTTGCATGGGGACTGTCCTGCATTTTCGTTGCATTTGGTACTCCTCCACTCTCGCTGTTCTCGCACCTTCAACTGTTCCTTGTTCTTTGTGCTTCTTGGTTACTCCCTCCCACGCTCCTCTGCCCTGTGTTCTGCCCGGTACTCAGTCGTGCTGGCTCTTCCAAGAACTATTCCAAATATCTCCTTGGAAGTATATCTTGCGAATTCTTTCGGACATGAGGTGTACGAACTATTCTTTGACTTACTTCAGTGTTGTTATTCTTATTATGCGACTTCCAAAAGTGCCGCCTTAGAATTTCTTTCTCAATTCTTCTCTGGTCGTACTAATGTTGACGAGTTGGCGAAATTATATTTGAAAATAGATGTTAGCTTGTTGCATTTCTATGAACAATTCTCATGGGACGCAATTTAGGCTTCAAGTTCCAGATTATTTTAAGCTCTCTAACTAGGCTTCCCTGCAACGGATGCGCTTCATCCATGATGCATCGCAAGTGAGTTTTCATGCTTCTCGCATTTAGGGTCCTGTTTCTTTTATTGTAGTATGGAACAATATTATTTTGGTTGTTGAATTTTTTTATCAAAATATAGTCCTTCCAAAACTGTGTAGTACTTCTTATAGCTTAAAGGTCTACTATCTCGTTGCCTAAGTTCAGACGACCGAACTTAGTGCACGAGATCAAGGCTAGCTACCTTACAATCAAAGTCTAGTACTTCTATTAACTAAGCTACGATCTCTGTTCGTTATCTAGTTCTTTTAGAAAAACTATATCGTCATTTCAAGATTTATTGTGATCAGGATCTCTTTGCTAAAGCGTTAGATCTCTTTCTATTATTTAGTTCTTCATTGAGAACATATTTTCCAAGGTCTTCTCCCCTTTTTCCGTCTATATCTATTTGCTAAGGTTCTGCGCTTCTTCGCTGAAGTTTTGTGCTTCTCTGAAGCCGAATTACGTTCTCTCAAGTTGCTAATTGTACTCTGAGTAGCTGCAAGGGACTGTGCCCGAATAAAAGACCGCGCATCAAAGTGAGTACAAGACTAAAAATGGGTCGGCGTTTTGCATGCGTCCCTCACCTTCGTATGTTATAGTCTTCACACTGAGGGCACAAGGTATATTCCTTTCTGGGTGACTCGGAATTGCCGTAATTTGCTCATAACTTAGTTCATGTGCGTTTTTGGCAATATGTAAAAAGCTGTGACGCGCCTCGCCCGGTGCTAGAAATACGTTCAACACTAGTCCGAATAGAACCTGGGCGCATCTTGACTTATTCAAGTTGGTTCTTGACGTGTACAGTCAGGTCTTGAGCTAACGGTATCATGAAACATATCGTTTGGAAACATCTTCAGTTACGTGACGCCTTGACGAAATTCCTTTGCATGTTTTCATTAATGCGGTTTGAGCAAAACTTGCTCTTCTGATTTACAATGAAGAATGCATGTTGAGTGAGTACTGACTAATTTCATATTCTTTGGCAGTGGCGATAGTTTTGCCCTCCTTGAAATAGGTTAAAAAATTCTGGTCTCTTTGTTCACACATCTCCACTTATGACGCTGGTCGAATGTGAAATCATTTCGATGTTGCCGTCGCACATCAAGTATTACATGTCAATAACAGTCGCACTTCATGAATCTTTTCTTCTGTTTAGCATAGAAAATAACAAATTTTCCCGTAGTATGGCCACTTGACAATCTTGCTGCTTGGTTTCCTTCCCGCGTCTGACGACGCTTTATATTTCATTTGTTTGGGGATTTATTTTTCCAGTTTTGATCGTGCCTGAATTTTACGTGTGTGGTGAATGTTCATTGCTGTGATTTTCTTCCCCGCACACGTGTCTGTTGTCTGCTCTGTTGACTTAGCCAGCCACTCCCTTATGAGTGTGTGGGACTTTTGTACACATTATTTTCGTATCATAGTTGTTTTGTAGGAGGTAATGCAGTTCTTAAAATACACGATAATACCTGCACATTAACGTTCGTGAAATCTTGGTTGTTGCAAGGCTTCTTTAGTTGACAATCGTTCGCAATCTTGCTACTGATGACATTGCTCATGCTCTTACATCACTATTGCTCTTTGGTCCAGCCGCAATATGATTTTTCAGAGTCCGTTTCTTTCGAAAGTATGATTTTTATCATATTTTTTGCGCCCGGGTATCTATCAAAGGCCTCGATGACAGCAAATTGAGTCACTGTTGACTGCTATTTTATTGTGACATTTATAGAGTAGTATTGTGTCATGCGCTCAACGACTCCCATCATTCATTCTTCAGATAACGACGTCACCAGCTGAAGATCACCGCCGCTAACAGTACCAAATACTTTTATCAGTATGATTCATTTTTCTACATGTTTTACTGATACTCTGTCCCGTAATGTCTCCGTTCCATTCAATGATACAAGCGGTACAGAATAAATTCAGTACCTAGTAGTGAGAGAACTGATGCGGAGAGCAGTTTTTGGACGGGCACCGATTGCAATGTGTGACGCCATCTTTCTTAGTGTTGATGTATGGGGTCGCATCCTAGTCATTTTAATTGCTTCTGTAATGCCTACTTTTATTATCATTATTATTACTACTATTAATTATAATAACTATAACTGTTCATGTTAACTTTTTGGATATCTTGTTCTTTTTTTATGCTGTCACTCCATGTTTGTTTTTTGAATGATGTTTGTTCATAATAATTGGTCTTTTAGCTGTACTTGCGTACGTACGTGTTGGTTGGCTGTGATCTTCCGGGTTGCGCTTGACATGTCAACAACTTGTTTATGCCGTCCGATCTCGTAGTGGTGCACCGCCCTCGTGACCACCATCACCTCCGACTGCCAAATAAATGAGCTTTCTAGTGAAGAACGTCCCATAGAACTATCTCCACCATTAGCAGAGGACAGTTCCCTTTGTTAATGCAGTTCCAGATTGCAAAAACGCTACGATCTGCTAAAAAGCGTACGATCAATGCGATTTAACGAAAATTTGCTGACTTGCATTGCGGTTGCTCTGCGAACATTCTTACTAACTATTTGGAGCGCGTTTATTAGTTTGAAACCTATGCCTTGAAAAATAATGAAATGAACTTACTGCCTTCTGCGGTATAAACCACTAAGCATCTCAGTGAAGTTTCCCCGAACTTTGCTCCGGGTATCGAGACCGGCCCACTTACGCGATTGTGTAGTGTGGCCGCACTGGGCCCTGGCGTACACAGTCGCGGGTCCTGGGTCCGCTGTGACGGTGATGGTTATGACGGGGGCGGGGACGGGCATCACGACGAGAGGGAGAGACCATACGTGTGGTGCGAGCGTGGCGAATGTTGACAACGGATTTTGCATGGTTTCAGCAGCGGCGCTGCGAGGTGTAGCGATACAGCGAGGACGGGCGCGAGCTTACCCCGCCTCTGCTCTTGCACGTCATCCCTCCCATTTAACCGCGGCAGCCACCGCTCTGCATGGCTACGCACCGTAAGTTCCTACTACTACTACTACTTACTACTACTATTTCCTCATATAACGGTCATTACTATTGCTTTTCACCTTCTGGTACTGCTCCGCATACTAGTGATGTTTCCTCATCCTCACATAGCCACGACTGTTCCTCTCGTTCTTATCCTTGGTAGTGTTATCATCCCTAAATTACTGCCATCACTTTTTGTCCTGATTTTCGGTGTTCTCTGCAGTTTCTTTTGTGACTCTTATCAAGTTCTTACCCAGGCAGCACCATTTCTGTCTTCTATGTACCTCTTCATCGCTCAGTTCTTTGTTTCAGCAGTACGAATGAGAGCTCCGATACTCTCGACTCTGAGGCAAAAAAAATTGAGTTGGGGTCGCAGTATGGATAGTTTCTAAATATCGGTACAATCAAGCAACTTGCTGCCGTTGTGATTCAATAGTACTTCATCGAGTAGAACTATCAACTATTACGTCTGTTCACTCATTCAGATGTGTTTATTTTCACCATCCTCACTGAAGGCTTACCTTTCGATGAAAAACGTCTTTCCACATTCATATTCATTTTGCTCATCTTTCTCATCCTCAATTTATTTATCTTGCTTCTGTTTCTGCTTGTCTGAACGGGCTTCTCCTGCTTCATGTCTATCATTTCATAGCTCACCTTCTTCATCGTCATGAGGACTGGAGATATGAGCGATCATGAACACATTTCTTACTGATGTCTGATACTCGGTGTCATAGTATCCACTGGTACGCCGATGTCGGAGGGCTGAAAAGTCTTCTCAAATTCTAAGTTTTATGAGTTCAGCGTCCGCTTCACATCGCCCTTCATTGACTCTCGTATCGCCATCAATGAACACCACTTACCACTTTTTTCTGATAATTTCCACCAAAAATGTTCTGTTCTATTCACCTGACTCCATTCACTCGAATGCTGATACTCTAGTGCATCTCTGTGCTTTCCTATTCTACTTTTCGGCCTGAGAAATGCTTACGGTGCCTGTAACATAGCCAGTGTTTTCACGTTCGTAATATTGTCATTAATGGTCTCAAGTACGGTATATCCTTTTCAGCACGCAGATCGTTTTTTCTTAATGTGGTACTACATCGAGTTCGAATTATTATTTTGTTCACCTTAACTCTCGATATCCGTGTTGAATGAGCGAACGAACCAACAGTAAAAGTGTTCACTTCTCTCGTTGAATGCAACTCGTGCAGCCGCTTCCGGGGTGTGATGACCGATTGTGTTACGTGCATCCACTCTACCCACAAGTTTTATACTCTCTCTCTCTTTCTTTCTCTTCTGTTCTTCACCTAAGCTTTCGTCTGCTTGTCTTTTACTACTCTGGTGTTCTTTTCTGTTCTTTGCCTCGTCTTTCTTCTGCATCTCTTGTATTATATCGTATTTCCCTGGAGATCTTTGTTTCCAACAACAGAAACTTACGATGTTTGGTGAGAAATCGTGCACCTCATTCGGTACATGCCACCTTCAGAATTACTTTGTTCTTTTCCGATTAATTCATGTTTGCAGATCCTAATATTAAACCTAGATGTAGTTTAATCATTCTGTCTTATAAAAATAGTTGCTTGGATTTAACGTTGACTCTCACTCATTCACGAAGTGTTCATATTATATTTCATCACAATGTGTGCAATCCATTAGCAGCAAGCAGCATGAATTGCTAAGACTTCGAAGTTTCTCAATTTCGTCGATTACTCAACGCTTTCCTAGTTAATCTAAGTGTTGTTTGTGAGGGTGGCAGCGTTCCTAAACTGAGGTGCATTTTCGGAGAACCTGAAGTTCTTCGGCGGTAGCGTGTGTTTGCTTCATCTACACCTACTAGTTAGCTAAATGATCTCGGTGGCCATGAGGTTGTTATAAACCAATTTGCTCGGGGCATGTCTCATGTTTCTTCTGAAGCCTGCAGCATTTGATGATCTTAGTAAACCGCACTGCAACGGAGGGAAGGCAGTTTTGGACTCTGCAAGTGTGTAGTGGTAGTGTATTCTTTGCAGTAGGGTGTTATTTTAAATTCACTTCTGGCGATGTTACTCTTAGTGGTCGCTGTGGATGGTGGAGGTAACCCTTAGACTGAGAATAGAGTAACTCCGGTACTAGATGCTGCACTTTTTCAGTGGTGTTTATTGTTTACTTCGCCCCGTAAAGTAACTGGACCACAAAATGTCCGAAGGCTCCGAGGTATTCTAGTTTCCTTTCAAGGCTAGGTATCTAGCCAGTATGTACGCATTTCTCTCTCGCACCCAAGTACCAATAGTTCCTTGATAATTGAAGCTTTAGTTATTATCATTTGTCATTCGGAGCTTGACCAATGGAATTACTGTAGGAAATGGAATTCTTTCATTTTTAGTCTTGTGGTCTACAAATATCTTCACAATTTTTCAGACTCGTATTTTAATTAGAGCTGTTGGGTTACGCTCTCGGAGCAACTGAACCTGCTGCCATTTGTAGTGAACACAGCCATTCCACGTGAATGATCAAAGCTGCGTTATCTAAAATCGTTTGCTTGTTAAGGGCTTAAAATTATGTAAAAAGGTAACTGTTGCGTGTGTCACTTGCTGCCAGTGAGAGTATGATAATCACTATTTGCTCGTGTGTTGTATTTCTCTTTGTTTGTACGAGTTCATATCGCTTCAAAATAGCTAGGATGATGTAGCTGCTGTTGTTTACCCAGCTCTGTCCACGCAGTATAGCTCCGCTCTCTGGTTTTGTCTTAGCAATTATTGTAGCATCAAAAAGGTTTTCTGTAAGTGCACCGCCTCTGCATCTTGGTTCTTAATTCAACAGTTATGAAGAAGTATGGCATTATACGAACGATTTCGTTGCGAGAGTGGAGTTTGGCTTATTGTTCATTGGTGTAACTATTTAATAAAGGGCTCATGTTTTCTGATCTATTTATACGCGAAGGTATGGTTCTTCCATATTAACCGCTGGTGTGATGCTTTCTTCAGTTCTACGAACTCTTCGTTACTTTTTCATTGTTACTAATTCATAGCATTTTTGAAATAACATAGTAGCGGCCGTCATATGCTGCCCTCAATTATTAGATCAAGATTATTTTTCATATTCTTTGATTGGATTTAGTTCGTAGCGCATAATGGAGCAATCATGCAGTTGCTGTGTATGTAACCTCCAATTTTAACTTATATTCAATTTATGTTATGCGTCAGTCACTTAATTTTACCACTGAAAGTTCTCGAAGAATGTTCGTATTAGGAGACCGATACGTAGTCGGTGTTGCTGGTAAAGGGATTGATCACCATTCCTGCATTGAAAAATATTTTAAAATCGCTTGATCGGAAGTATTGGCTGACGAGTCCGAACGTTCATCACTTATGAATAATTAAAGTTTCACTTCACTTTACTTAGTTTCTTTCTTGATATACCAAGTATCATAGTTAGAAGAGAATTGAAGTTATTTTCAAAGACGGAATTTTTTCTAATATTTTACTCTCGTATGTTACTCAATTATTGAATGAATTTCCTGCATCAGCTTGGGCCCCACTGAATGCTGAGTTTCAAGTTCAGCGAAAAGCATTTTTACATATCGCAAAACGTAATGTGATCAGTTCGAATTTATGCGAATGAGATGTGTCAACTACGATAGAACTGCCCAAGCATGATGCGAATTGAACCCTAAATGAGATTACTTTGTAACGGTCATGTATTTTTGTTCATTTTCCTTAGTTTATGGCCGCGACTCGATGGTACTGTGCCTGCATGTTGACCTGGGAGTCTTACATGTTAATGCTATTCTTCTATTTCTTCATACGTTGTCTTTATATAATTCGTTGCTTTGATCCACCAAAATAACGTAAACGCAAAGGACAAAACGAATGTGATTTCACTACGACCGTGTCCACCCTTAAAAAGAAAGCAACGTACTTAGAGATCATCCACGTTGCCATGTTAGAAACCTCGAGATTGTGTTGTGAAAGGCAGCAGACTTTAACAGTTGGGCGACGCCCTGTTCTCTTTCTCCGCAGCAGCGTGTATTATGACCCCTTCATTGCCGCTCAGGCAGCCCAAGCAGTGCAGCTACAGGCAGCTGGTTCCTTACAGATGAATCCGGTAAGTTACTTTTGTCTCGTGTCACTCCTTGAGTGGAGCAGTAGAAAATTCTTCAGTAAACAAGACCTCCCATTTTCTCTTCGTAAACGTGCACCTACCCCGTCTCTAATTTCAGTATTTGATTGTTCTGTTACGGAATACGCCGTTCTAACTCCTCTCTCACTTATCCCTTCTCAATGCGTGTTTCCCCTCTTCCCCTCTCCCGTGTCGAAATGTTGGCTTCACATTCCTGATGTCGCTTACTTACTCTCCGTCTTGCGCCACGTGCTCTGTAAATTTTCCTGTCTTCTCTGTTAGTTTTAAGCTGAAGAGCGAGCAGTTTTGAGGCAGGTGTATAACTGCGCAGTGCGAATTTTGGCTAAATTTGTATTTTGAGCACAATTTTTGTGCGTTTGAGACCTTAGAAACTGACGTGTACCTTACGATAAAGCTTTGTTTTTGCATCAGAACTGCTGCTCTAATTTTTTATGTGATCTGAGTTCTCTCCCTTAATTGTTGATGAGCTCTTTCGCCGTATTTACTCCATCGAGTTTTAATAGGGTGTTTTCTATTATTCTTGGATATTAACTCGTATGTATTTGTTTACTCGAGGAAAAAATATACAAGTGAATATTAGGTGAGCAGTGCTCACCACATTAAAGACTTCAACACAGGTCTCTCTTCGTCCGCTGCAATTATTTGTAACTGTTCCCCCTTTATGTGCTCCTTTTTTATGCTTCTTTCTTGTCTGTGAGTCCACCTGCCGATTATTATCCTCGGACGAAGCGAAATGAAACTTTTTAATGTAAAATAGGCTCGTTTTACGAGACAATTCTCTTGAAGAATCAATAATGACGTACCTCTTCTGTCTCCCCTTACTCATTCTACAATGAAAGTTTCGCTAGATACGTCAGCGAGAAAGACTGCCAAGTCTCAGTCATGGGCAAATTACAATACATTGTCGGAAACGTAACTTCTAGAGCTCAAGAAGCTCCTGAGAAGCACACCTCCTGGAACTCGCTGTCATACTAGCATGACAAAGTTTAGATTTTTTTCGTGCTTAGATGCTGTTCGCTTTGTGCTCGCTTTCCTCGATGCTTGCAAATAGTTTGGCTGCTGCATAGCCCTTGTTCTGTTTGAATAACCGTGGTTCTTCCCTGACCTTCTAAATGAAGTTCTTTTGGTCATCAAAGCTTGTCAAGGGACTTCTTCTGATATTTGAGCTGTATGTTTCAATTCCCTTCTGCGTCTGTTTTGATTTCGGTCTCGATTTGCAGGGTTCTTTATTTATTATCCTGTGGGATCAAGAGTGTTGAGCACAGCCTGTTGGTGTTATTTTCCTGTGTTGCATTTGTCTTACAATGTGTTGACTGAGGCTCGTGTATGTATCTATTGTTAAGCTCACAGTATTTTCTTGTCTTGAAAGTTCCTGTTGACTTCTTCGTTCCTGTAGTGAAAAATTGCAGTTCTCAGCTTCGAGAGGCTTCTTGAAACCTCATCAGTTACCGCCATAACATTCAAAAATATGTTGCACATCTGTGTTACAGATTCAATTTTATTGATTCGAAACCCTAAAACTATGATCGAAAAAAGCAAAACAAAACGATTAATTAATCAGTAATTTATTTGAAGTATCATGCTGTACTCTGTTGCTGACCTATACACAAAACGTTGGGAAATGATGAAACCAAAAGAAGGGAACTTTTTTTCTTGTGCGATCACTAAGAATAGCCGCAAGTTGAACTGTTCATGGTGTTTACCCCCCGGCACCGCTATTAAGAGGCGTTTTTCAAAATTGAAACCGTTGTGTAATATGTTCATAAAAACTGTATTAGGCTTTGGGCGGTGACCAAGACTCGATAACTGTTGCGTGATTTGTAATCACGCTAAGCTTGTAGTTTTGTCTAGCTGGAGTGGCGTTCTAGCTGAAGGTAAAAAATACTAAGCAATGTGGAATATCCTATACCAAAAACCAAGTCGAAACTTGCCTACTGATTAGGCTAAAATTGGTACATGTGTTACTGATGTTATCCAAATAATGGAACTCCACTAGTACTTGGCCAGCCAGTCATCAATGAACACGCCCTCTAACTCTAGCGCTCATACACGTGTGAATGTGAACACTAGAAGTGAGTTTTTGAAGCACAGCTGGGACTGCTGCGCTTTGTTTCTTCAGCGGCTCCCCTCAGGGGGCCTAGAATGGGCAATAGGGTAAGGTTAGTTAGATTTGTCTATCTTATGCTATGGGGACTAGCATCCCCAGGGGGACGTTGTTAGGTTACAACAGCTATGGCTAGGCATTCGGGACTTCTATTTTTGGTGTCCACTTTACTTCTTTCCGTTTTTATGCCTTCTTTACTGATTATTCTTTATCTTTTCTTCCTCTTCTTTGTCTTTTCTTCCTCTTCTTTTTCTTGCTGTTCCTATGTGCAGGGGATCTTGTGTGGGAACACACCTTGTGCATAGATTTCCCGTTCTCAAATCCATAATTTATGGTCCCTTTTCTTTCTGTGCGAGACAGTTTGAGACACTGAAGCGCTGCTGTCCGTATTAATACTTCTACTACTACCTCTTCAGCGACTTACATCAGCCTCTGACGTCTTAGTTGCAGAACAAAATATACGTTTGCTAACATGGGTTCATTTTATGTACGGACATTTTGCTTGCTGATACGATTATTTTTCTGTATTAAATTATTTTTACTTAGGAAAATTGCTATGCAAAAGACAAATATTGCGGAAAATGTAAATCTGTTTTTAAAGATAGCAATTTTCAGTATTGCATCACAGTCATTTTTTGATGATACGATTATGCTAATATCTCTTCCATCTCGAGTGCAAATGTAGTTGGTGCATTTTTGTATTTTTTATAAACGATTTGGTCTAGAATTCGTTCTGGGCTCTTTCATGAGACACCGTTTCCAATCAATGTATGTCCCCTTGGCGCTCGTTCAGTGACTGTACCCTAATCTTGAGTGAATTTTCATCTCTTGATGTCCGCTTTTGTAATTACGAAACTTAAAAACCTGGGCGGAAATAAATATGAAGAATGTTCAATTCGTGTTCGCGCTTTTTAAGGTCGAATGAAAATGCATCTGGCTAATTTAAAGTTACAAGTCTAGCTGCATTCTTTTGAGGCTTGTACTGCTATGAATTTCCAGCTGTGAATGATTCATTTTGTGAATTGGTTGAGTTTGGAACGTGTATTATTTATGCGGTTTTCTTTGTAGCGTCTCGTTGTAAAGGTCAGGATGGTATTTAATTAGCGCTCTTGGTATGTTTGTATTGGCTTTAGTGCCACAAAATTATTGCGTGACTAATGCATAAAAATATCTGCTACGGGTATGAATTATTGATTAGAATCTCTTTTTTTTTGGAAGGGATCATTCGTTTGTACCCACTTGAAGTATTGGTCTTGCGTACTATGCCAAAAACGAATGTAACGACTAGAATTTTGGAAAATGGGATCCCTAGATTCAATGTGACCACAATGTGAAAATCGCTGAAGAATTAATTTTTATATTTATACATTAAAAACTATCACCGATTAAAAGACTCAGTTATTATAGTGTAAGCGACTTGAAAAATCTATCCAATTTAACAACTTTGGATCATGTATCTTGCTTTGAATTCAAGACAGACTCATGATCATTGTACATATGTAGTGCAGTGATTGGATCATTTTGGTGATAATATATGTTTCATATAGAATTCCCCTCAGGGAGCATAGGATAGGCCATAGGCCTAACATGTCAATGCACTATAGAATATATTGAGACTGTTTGATGAAAATCGATGTTTTATTTCGTGAAGTAACGCTTCAAGAAAGTTTAAATTTGAATACCTTAGCAGTGCACCCATATCATAATTAAGGAAGACTTGTTAATTTTTTTATTCGTTCTCATATTTACTCTTCGCGCTGTAAGAAAAATCCTGACCTTCTCAATGTTGATGCCTTATGATGTGTGTAAGCCTGGGCCTCTGCTTGTTAGCCTGTGTTGATGCCTGTTATGGTACCGGCATATGGCCAGGTCAGCACTCGGGCCTTTAGTCTGGTTCAGTTGTGTAACACCTGCATTGCGTAAAGCCCACCTCGACCTATATTATCACGATAAATAGCTTCATTGTTCATACCAACAGCAGCAAGCGGCAGCTGCGGCTGTGGCAGCAGCCGCGCATATAACCCCGAATGCAGCAGCGGCGGCAGCAGGCATGAGTCAAGCACAAGCTGCAGCAGCTGCAGCACAGCTCCTTAAAAACCCTACGCTATCTGTCTCGACGGCCCAACAGGCGAGCTACGCCGCCGCAGCCAACGCGGCAGCTGCACGCGCATACGGACTGACCGCAGCCGCGCCTGGGCAACCGCAACCTGCCGTTGCCTACCCTTCTATACATGCCGGGTGAGTCTTCTGCCTCTTCACCCATAACCCTCAAATATTTGGCCAGTAACACTATAAGTAATTTTGTGCGAGAAACTTAACTGTAGTTTTACGTTATACCTGTAGTGACACTGAAGTTAGCTTAATGCGAGACACTAATTGTAGTCTTACGTAAATATGTATATAATTAATACGTTTAATTTATTTTGGTAGAAAAAACTAGCTGCAATCTTACGTATGTGTACAGTAACATTGTAGCTTGCTTGGTACGAGACACTAACAGTTCTATTACGTATATGTACAGAGAAAGACTGAAGTTAGCTTTGTACGGAATAGCTAGCTGCATGTTTCTGAACAAGACCAATTTTGTATGACTGATCCATCTAGGATAAACCTAGCGTTGCCTTCTTTTCCTCACCCGCCGCCTGAGCGCGGAGAAAATTTAGCTGTCGTTCACGCGTTTTGTTGTTCAAACTATTGTTTAAAGTTTAAAATTGTTCGTTTGTAATAGGGGCAAAATAGCGTTAACGTATTTATCAGTAAGTTTTAGTTGTTTTATCTAAGTATCGCGAATCTAGTAACATAAAGAATACGTGTGGAACCTCAATACGAAGCGCAGGTTTTCCTCTTGTCCATGCAAGAGAGCGACGGCTTTGATCAAAGAGTAGGATGATTGGGGTTGATGTGGACACAAAATAAAGCACTCATAGTGCATAATTCTTGGCAGACGGTTGAAATGTTCTATACAATATAGGGATGGTAAGAATTTGCGGTTGGATGTTGAGGAGGCATCAGTCCCAGTTATAGGGTCGTATTACTCGGCTGGACTTGAAAGACTATGATGGTTTCATGTCCGGCCAGGATGAATTTTCAACGCAAAGTTAACCTAGCTAGAGAGCAGATGTGACACGCTATTTTTCGGTCGGCATGATATCATGTGATAATAGTGTGCACAAACGCTAGGGAAGGTCTGTATCGTGCAGTAGCTTGGGCTAGCGACTTGAATTTGCAATTCATTTTATGTTTCATTAGATAAATAGTTCGTGTCACAGAAAGACGATGTATCCTATGTTTAATTGCCAAGAAAATGTATTTTCAACCATGCGTGTAGTGAAGCAACTGGTGATCGTATTATGAGTTTGTTTAATGTGCAGGCCGTACGCAGACCCGTACATTGCAGCAGCGTCTGGCATCGGTCCAGTCGCAGGATACGGGGTGAGTGTCTCTTCAGTCTAATGTGCACTGCCTCTAATTTTCTTTGGCTTTATTGGAGGCTGTTGGCCCTATTGTGGAAGGCTTTTAGCCTCATGGTAGAAGGCTATTAGCCGCATTGGAGACTGCATATTAGCCCTGTTGTGGGAGACAATTACTTATGTTGAAGGAGGCTTCATTGTGGGATCCCATCTACACAGTTTTGTGCTGAGCCTTCAAATGTGCTGTTTCACTGTAATGGTTTAGTATTGGTTTTGGTTTTCTGTAAGTCTCCTGAGTGATTTCGTTAATTAGGGCTTCCACATTATTGCAGTCTTTTTTGAGATTCATGAGCAGCGTTAAAATTACGCTAGGGAGATACGGTCATTGAGTAAAGTTTTTGAGGAAGAATTCAAACCAACCTCGTGTACACTCGACGGTTGGTCTGCAATGTATCACATTTTGCTGACACGTCTGTTTGAGGCTAGTGAGACGTGTTTTACTGATTTGAGTTGAAGTGTGCTTCCGTTGAGTGTATCTTTTGTTCATGAGAAGGGTGTTCTATAATTATGATGGAATATCTTCATGTGTTTCACTCGCGCAGAAGCTAGTTAGGAGGGCGTATTTGTAATTATCCTCTGTAGTCGTGAATATAATTGTTATCTTCTGTCTGACATGGACGTTTATTATGTGTCTCTAATATATAGTAGTGTAAACTTGTAACATCAGTGTGCAGAATGCTATGCAGCGATACTTAAGTGTGTTTCACACTGTGCAGGCGGCGATGTACAGAAGCAGCTACAACCGCTTCGCCCCCTACTGAAAATGGCGGCCGTCGCGAGAGGCCGTGTAGCCTGAGGTGGTCGTCACAAGAACAAACATGACACAAACCATTTATTATTTGCTCAGTAGTCGCGCCTGTGATCCCTAAGATCGTGCGTCCTTAGAACCATTGTATCTAGTGTTGCCTCGCTGGCAGCTGTTGGACCACGGCTCTCCTCCCACCGCCACCACCTCCACGCAGAAGGAATCCGGCGTTCTCCGAGATGATCAGATATGATAGCGATGAAAAGCTAGCATTATCGAGCTCGTCCCACTCCGCATCGCGGGGCGAAATCATGAAACTTCTGTAAGGAAACGGATGCCTTCTGTTTGCCAGGAAACACAAACTATGCGATTTCGAGAATCAACATAATGATCTACAAGAATATTTTCACAAGAGGGGATACCACCGTACATCCAGAGCCACATCTCATGGCATTACACTAGACCTGAACTATTTTTCTGATACAATTGAGTTCTCTGTCCTTGTGTTTAGACCGACGCACACATTATTCATTACGAAACCTATATTAAACCTTGTAGTTCTTCTATTCATCAGTGCAAGAATTGAGCACATATGAAACCACTCAGCGGTGTGCAGTTTTCTTCAGTGTTTAATTTAGTTTAAAGTTTAAATGCAAACCTTAACACAGTTATTATAAAACTTACGCAGCCAGAAAATGCTTTGAAATTTCTCCCTGACTATTTTATAATAGATTACTATTTTTTGAGGTTTCCACGTAAAGTCCTGCGTTAGCGGAGAATTGCTACTAGGTTGATATATTGTAATATTTTTTGTGCCCATGATTGGATCGAAGCCGAGTTTTGATATTGTATCCTGCTCAGTTTTTGTATGAACTCTGTTTTAGCTTCGGACATTTCGAGTGAATCTGGCACTTCTAATAAACTTGCCCGGTTCCTTCAACTCGGCAAATATAACACAGGGCGAACAATGGAAAAAAGTTCCTTTTTGAACACAACATTTCTACATTCAAACTCGGTCGAATAACATCGTGTATCATATATACGCCACATACAATACAAGGGTAAAATTTATTGTTGGTGACCTATCTACAAAGTGTAGGAGTGATGTGTATGTAGGAGGGGGCACCGTGGTCCAAGACTCCCAGTGACTCAGGTTTAAGAAGAGACAGCATTTCTTCTCCCTACGTCTACGTGTTCTTTATCTATCTTGCTGTTCATCAGTCTAGAAATTGTGTAATACCTACCTTGATGACGATGGTGACGAGAGGCTCGTGCTCTCTTAGTTACTCTACTTACCATCACGGATATAGGTTTGTTCCACTATTTTGCTGCGCCGTTTCTTCACATCACCGTTTTTCCTTGCTCCATTTGCTTGTCATGATTAGACTACTCGGGATCGACTCGCTTGGGAACGCCGTGGGAGAAGGGGATATTCATTGGAGGTCTTGTACTCCCTTTCTATGATTTCTTACGGACTGAATTATCTTGTTTTTGTTCGTGTTTATCGTTGTCACAGCAGATTCAAAGCCTATGTCAAGCAGCACACTGTAACACCTGTCATTTCACCGCAAAAAAGTAACAAATATTAATTTTCTATTGGAAATAAAGATACAGTCGCACTAAACTTGTTTTTTTTTCGGCTTGGCAAGCTAAAATCTACTATAGTAAAGCTGGGTGCATTGATTATATCGTTGTTGCTCGTTATTTTTCACGGTCTCACATTGTATTCACTTTTTGCATTTTTAATTGGGAGTAAATGAGTAATCTTCCAATGAATTTCCCCGACTCTCCGTTTGAGTGTGGCATTTCGATCCGTAGCCAGGATACCGCCACTGTTGAGCGCTGTATAAATTTATTTTGAATTGCAAAAGCAAATAAAGCGCAAAGTTAGTGCTTGCGATTTGGATTTTGAACATTGCCAGAGTTTTGCTCTTTTTCTCGCTGGATTTTTGGCGTTATCGTTTTAGTCCTTGTTTCTACTTCCCTTGATCTTGAGGTAGTAACTTACTGGTGAAGAACAAATACCTTTTTTTTCTAGCGCTGCTTTTTATGTATACTTCGCTTTTGCTATTTCTCTAGGATTATAAATTACATCGAGCAACTGTGAACGGTGTCTACCTCTTGCATTTTTTACCACAGTTTGCAAGTTTGCGTTTCTGTGGAAGCGACGCCCCTCTTGAGGTGTTCCCTCTAATCAGTACTCTCCTTCTTCTCTCTGGTAATTGTTCGTCTGAACATGATATGCTCATGCATTCCTTAACTTTTTCTGAGTAATCAATTTTCTAAATTGATGAGGATTGTCGTTGGCAACTGAATGAAAGTATTAAAAGTCTTTGTAGTTAACGTGTAATTATTATTTTTTGTAGGACAAATAAGGTAGTTTTTTTCGTAAATTAAGGAATACCTAATTGTAAAATGTTTTTAATATTCTTATCCAACGAACAACATTGACAATGTGTTACTCATATGATGAAAATGCTAAAAATGATGTAGACTCTTGTACAGTGTATGTCGTGTACACTATGTTCAGTTCGTTGCTAGGTGTGTGTGTGTGCATGAGTGCGTAAAGGCGTGTGCGGGAGGTGTTGATACGCCGCACCTTTGATGAATCTCAGTTCCTTTTGTGAACGGCCTGATACTCCTGACGAATCTCTCCCGATAGTTTGACTGCTATTCTTGCTTTGTAGTCGTGCTCGTCTCCTTGTGTTTTTATTCAAAATGAACATCGTCTATTCCCACCGTATTGCTAAAATCTTTACCACTATGTCACCAAAACAATCTTCATTCTTTTGTGCCTCGTTGTTTATCACGAATAAATCACTGTAGATAATTAACAGTACACTAATGAATACTCTTTTATGTTACCCATTTTTTACTCGTGCTTCTGAATGCTCTACGCATTTTCGCGTGTCGTATGTGCGCGTTTGTAGCTGACGCGTGGGCCGTGTGAGCGTCGAGAGCTCTCTTCACGCGAGCCGTTCTCAAGTGCAGATCAGCCTCGTTTACACCGCACGTCTGTACGCTGAGCCTCATTTGTAAACCTTGTACATGTGCTTTAGGTTCGTGCAGTGTGCACATTGAAAGCATGGATGCCACGAACGCCAGTGATGGTGTTGTTGCCGGCGTTGTATTGATGACAAATATGTTACGTAGTACGTACACCGCTTTCTGTTGGCTGTCTTGTGTTACTCTCTGCCTCTGTACCCTTGAAATTAGAATTGCAGCTACTTTTCCATGCAGGTTTAATTGTTACTTTACCTTTGTAAAGTAACCTTACCTTTGTAAGAGTATTCACCTTTGCATTGATAATCACTTGCCCTGTTCATGATAATCAAATGAGTACATTTGATTTGCTGTTTCGATTTGCGATGGTCGAGTTTTTTCATATTGTTTTCGTTAGTGAATTATTTATAGCTCTCATTAGCAGCTACTTTATTATGTCACTATTACTCACGACGTGTACTTCACGAGTTTATCTGGAAAGCCAAACGTCTCAGTGGAATTTTTGTCAACGATTCTCAAATTTTTCACGGCCCTGCTAAGTCAAAATGAGTTTAGGAGAAAACCAAGGTATACGTTCACAATCTCTTTTTCCATATCTAGTCTCAGGCTATCAACTTGGTTCATGATCATTGATTTCAAGAACAAATTTCACATACAAGAGCTCATTACAGATACCAGGGTCGGTCACGGTAAAAAATTTAAACAAAATTTTCTCTATCCACAATACAAGAGAGGCCTAAGAATGTTAACGCTTCACTCTCTCGTCTGTTGACAGCCACCTCAAATTCCCGAGTCAAGTTGGTATGAACTTGAAATGAAGGCAGCTACTGTAGAAAATGTCACATGTTCTCTGTCACAAATTACTTAACTAAGTAGATTAGTTTACGGAATTGGCTCGTTAATTTATGTTATTGAATGTGATTGTAAGAAACTTCTTTTTTCCATGTTTTGCAACTAGTTATTTCAGACAGCTTGTTTTTATCTCACTTCCTATCATCGTTATAATTTTCTGTGGAAGTTTCCTCTGTGTGAACCCTCCTTTGTATGCGAGATTTTTTGTACCTCTTTTTACAGGTCAGTATGTTCTTTTCCTTTTATTGTTTAAGAGTTCTTATTGCCTGTTGTGTGTACAATATTTTTAAGATGCACCAAACGTTGAGAATCAAATGATTTAGTGATGGACGGCACAATCATGCTTATTCTGAAAAACAAAAAAGAAACCTCGATGACAGACTGCGCGTGCGTAGCCGTGTCGTGCTGCTTTTCAGACACGGCATCCCCTCCTTTCTGGGTGGAGTGACTCGTCATTTTTTAGGGTGGACGCTACTTTATAATTCATACATTGATTGTTATCTTGTTATAGCTCTACTGTGTCTCAAATACTCTTCCTAGTTTGCAGCTGTGAGCTAGCTCTCTTACTACTCTTTGACTAATTAAATGTGCGCACGAATTAGAAGTGCACTTTTTAATTGACGCGACGTTAGCTCTTTGATGTGTGTTTTAGGTCGTCGTTGTGCGTGGTGATCGTCCACTTTGATGTCTCTATTTCTACCCTCTCGTGTGTGCTTATTTGTCATCATTTTTTGCATATTTGTTCTCTTTGCGTTAGTTTGCCAGTCGGCTTTACTGCTTTTATCCTCTTGCCTTTTTGTCTGTCCGTTGTACGAGGCCTATGATTCTGTATTTGTTCTCGCTTCTGACATCTTTTGCCTTTACTCATCAGTTTCTATCCGTGTTTTGAATTCTTTAGTTTTGTAAATTCTACAGTTTTTGCTTTGTACAGAATTCTATTGCATTGACGGAGATTCGAAGAATTCTCTATAATGTCTTCAGCTCCAATTTTTTTGTTTGATTCCAGTTGCCGTATTGTAGTTGTTATCGCTGTTTTTCATGTTTCTTCATATAATCTACCGCAGTACAGCAACTGGCAACTACCAAAGATACCCAGTATTTAACTGTGAATTTAGAGAAGTCTCTTCTCTTGTCAAGCAAGTTTCTTGAATGCGGGTGCAGCTATTGGGCTGCTATTAAGAGTCCTTGGAGCAGGCAGCTCCGGGATATAGATATATTTTTTGTGTGCGTGTAGGGTAGGTTGGTTCGACTTAAAAACGTTTGGTCACAAGGATGAGTCACATTTGCCAGTAGTCCTTACTAGGATTTCCTGTCGTTTCTGGTCTCAAGTGAACCAAGTCCCAATATCTGTATCTGCTCCCACTACTTATATTCTTTACTGAGAGATGTTGGCTACTGGCCTAGACGCGCAAACGAAATTTGGAAGCTTTTCGGTAAGGCAACTTAACTTGAAGACTTCTTCATAATTATATTCGCGCAAAGCTTGGGTGCACAAATTTTGTAAAATTTGTTTACTGACATTTCCTCGTGCTATTTTTGCCGACTCTTTATATTAATACCTGCTGCAAAGCTAGTGAGTGAATTTGTATTATGTCTACTCTACCCTTTTGAAGTTGCAGTACTGAGTGAGGTATGATGTTCCCGTCTCAAGGTCTCCGTTTTTTGAACGAAAGTTTAGGTGCGTGAGCATTGTCTATGCTCTTAGGTTCATAATAGAACCATTCTGTATGGGTGTGACTCCTCCGTAAGCACAGGAGACCGCTTTGACTCCCCTCTGACTTCAGCTATGTGGACTTGTTCATATTTTTGAACTTTTCTCTCGTTAGTCATTGAAATTCTTTGTATTGGTTATTCTTCCCTTGAGAAGCGATGATCAAACTAATGTAGTAAACTATGACTAGATTTACGAAGTACGTACATAAGAGCCTTGTGTATGTATGGCATCTATTTAATTCGCCGCTTGATGGCCGCCACAGGCCGCCATCGCGATGAACCAGACAATAGTTTTGATGTCTTCCTCGATGTGCGCTAGCGAGCGACGGCTTATTGAGATAACGGCTTCTTCTTACGTCTTAGGTCCTTAGTTTCGGCAGCATTCGGTGTTCCTTCTCAAATTACCTGTTCTCTCACTTCAAAGCAAATCATTTCCTTTTGAACGAATAAATTAAAAATTGTCCATATTTACTGACGTGTTCTGATCTTGATTATCATGCTTTTTTCAGTTTTCATAGTTTTTTATTGAAGTTGTTTTCATAATAAAAATCTAGCCCCACTGTGAAATTCTTAAACACTTTACTACAATAAGTTGTAATTTGTAGTGAATTAAATAAAAGAGGCTCTGCCAGCAAGTTGGCGTGTTAAATGTAATAATCATACGTTGGCGCTCCTGAAGTTGTTTGAGTGAGGCTTGTGTGTCGCTGAAGGTGAACTTTGCTGAGGACTTCGAAGTTAGGATGATATAGTCGTACTCTTTTTACCTCCATTGTGGTACATATTGTACAAACTGCCCTCTGTTTACTCTGTATCATAATAAAGCAGTAGAATAAGTGACATAGATTTTTATTGTCCAAACCTTCAAAGGGAAAGGTTACACCATAAAGTAAAACCAGCGAGGTCAATGTGTAGAACGCTTGCTACTGCTGTTTCGCTTGTTGCAGCGATCTTCTCTACCATTGGCTACTTCATTTCTAGCCTTGGTGAGTGCGTGGCTCACGCGGTGCAAGTTTGGCAAGCATTTTGCGAACGTTGCCCTGCTTTGAACGACGCCCCAATCCGGCGTGTCGCGCCGTTCCAAATAGAGCTCGTCTGAAGCGGAGTCAGCCTGGTACAAGTTAATGGATTATTTGATACCTCAGACTCCATTTTTCAGGTACAATAGTATAAGGTTTCTAACATTTGCGAAGTTTGTTATTGGAAGCACATATTGTCTAAAACCTAGGTAAGCTGGTGTAGCGTATCGCAGTGAATGATCATTCAGAAATGTATCAAATAGTCCAAGCTGCCTTGTTCTGACGAACTTTCCCCTCAAATTATAGTTCGATAGAAGCCTCCTCAATCTTGATGCCATTAGCATATGAAATATCGGCCGTTTAATCGACGAGTCTGCTCAATCAAATTTTGTCAGGAAAAAAGTCATCCATCATTTCACCACAGCTTATTCGAAAAGCAACTATTGAAAGCTTATTACAGACGACAAAGTTAATACACACAGCTTTTATCAAAATGCAAATCGCCGAATCTTTTCAGTTCGGAGAATTTTTTTTTAGATTTTCATAATTTTGCACCTTCGTCAACCAGTCGTAGATATTATATATTTATAAAAAAAAAATTTGTTATGCAGTATGAATTAATTTTTGCCTAGAAATATAAAATTTAGTTGCAACTCTGCATTGGCTTTTAGTCGACTCAATCTCATTAACTATGTGAATAGGTAATATAGTTTAATAAGTCAAAACGTGTAATGAAATATATTGGTGTTTTCAAGAGAGTTTATTTGCACCTACATCCGAAAATGTAAAATATATCAATGCTTAGATACAAGTAGCTTTACTCAATTTCTCAGTATGATTCAAGTTGAGTTAAAGCTGGAGGAATAACACTTCTATCATAAAATATCCTCCAGTCGCTACTCCTGCTAAAGGTTTATTTATCTAAATAATACCTTTATTAATTTCAACACGTTTTACCGTTGGATTTTCAATGCCTTATAACTACTGAACCGTGAGGAATGTATGGTTTATGCTCCTTTTCTAAGGGAAGCACTCCGTGGTTACGTGAAAATTAGTGCCTTAGCCGGGAGTCGAACCCTAACTTCCCTGAGCTGAAGATATTTTGCGTAGCTAAGGAATGGAAAACTTCGAAATTATATGCAAGCACAATGTATAAATATGTAAAATATTAACTGCGGGTTAGTTCTATAGTTAAATGCTAGTTCTGGAACGTCAGTTAAGAAAATTTAAAATTGGTTGAGGGCGATTGTCCGGTATCCGTCATTCAGCTGAGAGTGGTCAATGTTATTCTGAAAAATTAGAAGATTGCGTGCGCACTTGTTTTAATGTTTTGTCCGTTAAAGGTTGGTCCTAACATTGACTAGTGTAAATGATAGGTGTGAAATATTGTAATAGACTTTTCTCTGAATTAATCATTTTGTTTGCTGTAACATGTCATCTCACAGTTGCTAAAAGTTAAACTCCATGTCATGATCTTACAGTTAACGATATCCAAGAAGGCTCCATTTCAAACTTCCAAAATTGTTGTTATCAAACAAATGTTTAATTTAGTAAATAATACAGAACATAGTGACCATTTTAACTCGTCCACTAATGTCTTGAGAACATTATCAGTACTTAAAATTTGTGCTAGGCAGCAGAGCATGAATAGTCTAGAATTTGAGCAGCCCTGATTTTTCTACGTGTTGTTGAAGTTAATCTATAGTAAGCTTCGTATTCAGGGATCCAAGTGCATTGTTATTTTGTGAAAAAAGCTGTGTACAAGAAATACATGCAATTATATTATCATAAATTTGCGAAACGGATTTTGAGGTGCAAAATAATAGGTTAATTGAGATTTGATAAATCTGTTTTGCAGTTGAGCTTGTTCTTGCTTCTGATTATATTATGCTTTTAAAATTAAAAAAGTGTTGTTTGTTATACCTACAAAAATATTTAAGACTTCTTTGAAATTTTATGTATGAGAAGAATTTAGGCTTTTGAGAAGAAAAATCTATGTGTCCTTGATATTAAACATATAAAATGGTTACTTTAGTGTGTTAGATAATTTTTAATTGAACAAGTATTTCAATATTATGCATTTTAAAAATTTATGACCAAAGTATAAATTTGATGAATTATTATTTACATAATTCTATTTTATTTAATTGTGACATCATGATGAAGCAGTAATTGACTGATTCTGTAGAAATCTTATTTTGATTTGGAAAAATGAAATCGTAGCTGATAAAAATGAACAAGTTCTGATTTAAAATTTTATTTTTGAAAGCTTTCAACTAAAACTTAGCTCATCATCAGTGAGAACTATTATTCAAGTAGAAAGAAACTGTATATTATAGTTACAGAAAGAAAATTAAGTACATGCACTGAAAGATCAATGAAAGTACATTGGTTGAGAAATAGAGATACCCACGAGACTCATAAAGCAGCAGTATATAAGTGTTGAAAAGCTGCAACAAAAATTAACGTTTATTAAACAGCACCAACACAGACTTCCTAGTTTAAATGTTAATATTATGTTAGGGTTAGTTTTGTTTTTCTCTAAATCAAGAATATTAAAGTTTGATAAGCTTTTAAGTTGCTTACATTCAAGCCAAAGATTGTTATTTTTAAATATCTTGTAGGGTAAAGTTTGGTAAAAGTTTGGAAATATCCACTGAGCTTTTTATATTTATTTCCTAAGCTATTGTATGCTAAAGCAGTGTGTGTTTTCAAAGGACATTAAAGTAAAAATTTTGGACGTACGACATGCTATGCCGTAAATAGTCTACGCTTGTCATATGTCTAAAATTTTTGCTGTTTTATCCCTTAAAAATGCATCCTGCTTAAGCGTGCAAAAGCTTAAGTAATAAATATAAAAAAGCTCAGTGGATGTTTCCAAATATTTACCCTATAATATGGATCCTCAGCATTCTTTGTTCTAATAAACATCCTGTATTTGATTTTGTGTTTCTCAATTTTATTAATATTTGCTTAACTGTGGCTTAATACCTTGTGCAACATATGCATCCTGTTCATTGTACAGCCTTCATGTTGTTATTATTGGATAGATATTTTTTTTAATGACAAACATTTTTCAAACGTTCACAAATTATGACTAGAAAAAATTAATTTTATTGTACAACTTGTCTCCTACTACTGTGCTCCTTCTAGGTTACATGAGAATTACCATCAGAATTACTTGTGGGTGATTTTTTGAAGTTTTTCATAATGACTTTTAATTATTTGCAATTTTTGCTTCATGTTCATTATCATTTTATAGATTTTTGTGAGGGCCATGAAAATATATGAAAAATTTCTAGCTATTAACCATCATACTGTAGTCTGTAATGAAAGAATACACAGTATCCCAAGTAGCCCTAACATTTTGGGCTACTTGGGAGGCCTACAAGAAAAGGAGAAAAGGGTAAAAAGCTTACCTTGAAATTATGCTTCGATACAGAAAAGTTTCTTCAGCTCAGTAGGTGATCATAATCATGAATGATATTGATCATGAAATTTACAAATTAAATTTTCCATCCTACATTTTTGAATTACCTAAATTGGAGAATAGCATGTGATATTAAAATTTTATTTTTGGCTTGAAAGAAGTACCTTGGATTCAGTTCCTATATAGTTTACAGCATATAAAAGAAATTGTTTGAGTCATAATTGAGATTCACATATCTAAATTGAAAACATTCAATGCCCAAGCCAGGCTTTGACATCCTGAACTGATAAAAGTATAGAAGAAAAATTCATGTCCTTGTGTACAAGAGTAAAAAGATGCATTATCAATGAAGTTGCTGAACTATATTATCTTTTGCGAGTCTCAGTGCCAAAGATTTGCCAGTGAGATGAATCTTCATGCTTTGCAAATCTAAATTCATTTTATGCTTGTTCATTCTTGATCAAAAGGCAGGCCTTATGTTGCTAAATACTAATGACTTGGACCAAGAATAAACATTTTATTTTTTTAAGTATTTAAATGGATATTTTTGAATATTTAATAAGCCAAAGGTATAATAAAAATGTTGAGCTTTGTTACCCAAATTTTAAAGGGGAGGAATTCCTTGTACTTTAGGCCCTACTTCTACAGTCTTCAATATGCAGTGAGGGCCTCTTGTCCCAAGTTACCCCGGGTGTCCCAAGCAGTCCTGCATGATCTCACCTCTGTGGCCCCCCGATCCAGGGCAATGTCAGAATCGAACCCCAGGTCAGGGAGGCAG
>VOMN01096681.1:0-33252 GCA_014899125.1 Orchestia grillus | reverse complement strand
TTCTCGAACGTTACGAATACTTATTTGACCCACTGTATACAACTTTACAACTGAGTAGTACAACACTAACACAGTATAACTAAGAAGAACATCAGTACAACTGAATTGTTGTGAGTTTTCTGTAGCTAGGATACAAGAAATCTGTCAAAAAATAAGTTGAGCCTTAAAAAGCTGGCAATTTCCGTATGATTAAACGAAATAAAATCTCGATTCAATATTGCTTTCCCATTATATCTCTTCTTTTTTGCAACTGCATACTCTAACAATAACTTTGAAGCCTGTGAATGCAATTTGTTGCAGTTATTCATTTCCTGCTGAGTGCATGCAAGCCTGTATCGTGAAAGGCAAATCTAAAATTCAGATGCAGTGCAGTGAACTAAGACGAGTCTCTGAGAAGATGTGAGACCATTTCAGTTTCGCTATTTGTGGACCGAGTTTCTACAGAGGGTCTCGAGAAAATATAATCATTATTCGCAATTCGATAATTGTGAAGCAAAAACCTTTTGCACATGTTACCAGCAGCACTACTTATCTCAAAGAAAATTTAAAAGTTACGCCGCACATGCGTACTGGATAAATGTGTCATTTTGTTTCCAAATCATTGAGTTAACGCACACTCGGTGAGTACAGATTTCTAGAGGCCCCGCACATGGCCTAGCTATGTAGAACGCACCTCTTTTCTGCATTAATTATTACACTGTTTCTACGAGTGCGCTGCATTGCTACGGGAACCACGCAGCATACATTCCATGTCGTAGAACATTCTGTAACAGGCAGCACTGAGCCTGCCGAGTTAGGCACTATCGCCACCCACTGCGACGCGAACTCTAATATTGCCGCCCTTTAAGGCGCCCCGAAATCATAATAGGCCTGTGCACATTAGAGGCATACAATTTTTTCGAGCACCACCAGCGTTCTTATTATTTTTTTTATATTACGACGAGTTCTTAAAAAACGGTTGAGTTCAATTATAATTTTTCTAGTGCTGATTAACCTCAATGATAAAACTACCATCGATTTTCTTGTGGATTTTTACAGGTTTGTATGAAAGCCTTTATTAATAGAGGCACGTTAGCTTCATCGAGCTGCCGCACCGATGAGATGCATGACGCGCTAACCAAAAATCACGCGCCTATGCATGACTGATTTATTAACCGACGGACAAGCGCGAGGTCTACGTTTTATGAGCGACCGCAATCTGCTGAGCTGGAGCCCTCAGCCAATATTTAAGCAGACATCCCCCACGATGGCAACTGTTCCTGCTTCCATTCTATTAGGTTAAACTAATGTGAGAAGAAAAGTAATCGCACGTTTATTCTTTCAATTGAGGTTTTATTCAGCCCATGGGAACGCATCTCCTATGAAAGTGACTTCAGCGTCAAATATATATATATAATATATATATATAAGCGGTTCTCTTGTTTCCATGTACTACCGATATAATATAATGTTTTACCTATATTGTTTTGAAGAAAATGTATTAAAAACCGGGACAACGTCCCCCACGGACGCTGTTTCTAGAGTAATCAAATCAGTGACTATGCAATGCAGTCCCCCATAAAAACTACATTTCTTTTCCCCCATGAAACATAGTATCCAACCCTTTGGAAGAAAGGTATAAGAAAGATTCAACGCGAGACTTTTTCTTGTACCTGGATTTCCCTGCGCTTGGNCACACGATCCCCTCACGTGACGTCACGCCTCCAAGCCAGGGAGCTACGCAAGGATTTATGGGCCTCAGCTCGGAGAGCTATTAACTCAAGGATAAAATTTCTCATTTTTTCTCGCTTTGTATTTCCTGGCGCTTGGAAAGCTTCCCCACATTCGGATATTGCGATGGCAACTCCAGATCCTTTCGCTTTCGCGTCCCCTTGGGAGCCGAGCTGGCGAGGGGCGTGTGAGGGCCGATGTTCAGAGGCGACGTGGTGGCGTTATTTCCTGCGTACAACTTTGGTGTCTTGCTAAATCTACTCCGAAAATCCAAACTGTTTGCTTTATAGAATTATGAGGGACGTGAAACGCTGATTTGATTTAAATGACTGTTGTAAGCCACAGAACTCTGAAGTTTTGCTTCTTTCAGTACAGCGCTAGGAGAAATTACGATGTATTTTTTGACCCTTCAACTCGATGTGATAACAGTGTGGTAACACACTTATTTCTATCATTAGACAGTGTTACGAAGAAATATGAATTGTCAGAGAAAGTTAAACTCTCCCCTGAATTACCGTAGACTTACTGTAGCTTTGTCGCAGTTGGGATGATTGTGTACCGGTGTGTCCATATTTATGCCCGTACGAGATATGTAGCATTATTACTACAAAAAGTACTCCATCATACACGGGTCAAACGTATTCGAGTATAGGTTTCATGACAAACGCATGACACAAAAAAGTGTATCAAAAATGCACCGTTATTTATCTCAGCGGGTACATTAATTGGTAAGTCATTTTGAGTGATGCATTCCTCATGCGCAATGTGAACTACGCGTGTCTTGTACGTCATGTATACCTCATACAAACAACAAATTACCTAGAAATTGTCATGGATACCTCGACAAGCAAGGCAGACGCTACGTTACTCTGATATTTCATACAATGAGGTTTTCGTACATGCGACAAGCCATTTATTGAAATCTAACCCTCAGACTTTTCTTAGCTCTGAGCCGAACTGAACATCTTTCCTAAATGACAAATATCTTTTACGGGGGCTCAAAGCGAGTGCCTGAAGAACTGAGAATCGAACTCGACAAGATAGTAACAACACAAACTGACAGAGACTTTTGCCTTCATTAAAATCTCTCAAGCAGAACCCAACAGGTAGTATATGCGAGTGTAGGTTCAGAGTCTCGCCTCTAGGTTTCACTGCACTGGAAGTCTTCTTCGGCTGAAGTGAAGTCGGAGGCTTGGTGAAGAGATGCTTGACCGGTCAGTTGAACGGTGAGCGTTACGGAGCGCTTGGTGGGAGGTGCAATTAGGCCTGTAAGAGCTCGGTTTGACTTGAGATAGCGAGCTCTAATAGGTGGTGCAGGTAGGCCCGTGAGAGCTAGTTTTGCCTTGAGAAGTGGGGTCTGATAGCTGGAGCCGGTAGGCCTGCAAAAGCTCTGTTAGCTGCGTGTGATTTGAACGGCAGCTCAGGATGTACTGATTCGCAGCTGAAAGGTCTCGGGCTGATGGGCACTCAGTCGGCATGTTTTGGGCTATAAGTTGTTCCAGTCTTGGCTGTCACTGTTCGAGCGCACTGTGAACACAGCCAATGAGGTAGTGCGCTTGGTGCTCAGCTGTATCTTGGTCATCAGGCTCTTGCATGATCCTCGATATCTTCAATCCCGTACCGCAAAGCATTACACATTCTATCATATTCAAACATATGTAAATTAGACCTGTCAAGCCCTCGTGAAAGGTTTATCAGAGAATATGTCCTAATTTCTTAGCGTACTCGAGTTATAAGTAAATTTGTATCCCTTGATTGGAAGTATCCCCAACCCTCGTTATTATCAGACTTAGAGTTAATTTGGACAACTTTTTGTTTGAAAGGCCAGTCTCGAATCTAAACAGCGGAGAGATGACTGCAGACATTAAACAACGGACAGCGAGCCTCGGGATAAAAGCCTAGGATCACATAACGTAGTTCACAACTGTAAACCACTGCCCATAGATCTTTGATCGTATATAAACCGAGGACCATAGACCGCTTTTTAACAGTAGACCATGAGCCGTTTACAATTAACTGTGGACCATCAACGGTAGACCGTGAATCTTTGACCATAAACTAAGCACCAAAAGCTTTGAACCCTCAACAGTGGACTAAAAACCGCTTTCAGTTAGAATTCCAATTAATCCTAACGTATTTACCTCCATAATAGAAGAGGTGCGTCATTCAGTACAACCAACGTAGCGCGTCAGAGCGATGGGTTGTGAACACGATTCCTGAGAACACGAACTGGTACGCGTGAGCTTTGACCATGACACCCTGTTTAGTGCTGAACTATTGTGCGCGTTCCTAAATATGAGTGTTATTATCTTGAAAACTATTTTCTTTAGAATAGAATTGAAATAAGATTAGATTAGATAATTAGAAAACTATTTAGTTTGTGATCAGGAAGCGTAGTTTGTATTCAATGCAATTCTGCAGGAGTCACTGCCACGATATACAGCCACGTCCGTGAATCTCTCTACTTCTTTATTCCAGTCCAACCTTGTCGAAGAATTTGTGAAGGTTAACAACGATTAAAAATTCATTCACGAGAATTACAGTGAATTTACCCAATAAAGATAAACTTACAAAAGAAAATTATAGTAATTTTGTAAAAATTTTGCTCTAATGAACAAGACTGGTTTCATGAACGAAAAATACAAGATACATGCTTGAAACAATAACAGTGCATTTACTCAAATTTGGCTAAAATGGCGAAGATTTGCTATATGGGTGTGAATAACATTACTTCTCCAAAAACTTCCGTACGTTACCAAACAAAATTTAACCACGCAAGCTACTGCATTTGAAAGAAAAAATAAGTAAAAAAATTAAATTTACAATAAATGGAGTCAGACTGGGATAAGACTTCACTCGGTGCACTGCGTGATCCCCAAGCCATTCTCAGAGCTCATTGATCCCTCGACTCGTATGGAGTGCGGGCAGGTGTGTGAGGCCAGGTGAGGGTGAGCGCTGGTGGAAATGTGCCAAAGAGGTTTCGCTGCCTCGACCATTTCGTTCCAAAAAGCTTCCACCTTTCTAGATCGATGTCCGGAATACAACACCCGCTAATGCGTGGAAGTGTTTTGCCACTTGTGCCATTGGTGGGAGACTGCACTCACTTCTCAAGGCTGATCTCAAATATCATACAAATGGTAGGAAGTTTGAAGTTCTCTTCCTTTTAACTCATGCCCTACCATGTACACCACCGATGGCAGCTTTTTCCCTAGAAAAAAGCATCGTTTCATGGAAAGTGTTAAAAAGCCGCAGCAAAGAAAAGTAACCTTGTCATCATGACGTGAGCTTATTTGGGAAGAGGAAGTCTAAGTTCTTCTCCATGCCGTCTGATGCTCTAGATGTGCTAGATGTGTAGGATGTGCTAGAGCTCACTCTCTCATTCGTGTGCAAATACAACCCATCTGAAGAGCTGAACATTTTTTGGGGCCCGTACGCGGCTTGAACGCAAATATGATTGCTGAGACGCCCCAGTCTAGCAGCACAATTCTCGGCGTACAAGTTATCTTCCCAATAAAGAAAGTTTAACGAAGTTTGTGACCCGATGAAGACTCATGTACCTTCAGTAATACAATGACCCATTGATAACAAAAAAATACATTTATAGAGTTGTGATCGTTAGCTGATCGTACACACATTTTACAGAGTGTTTCAAAACAGTCGAAAGTAATCTTTATTTGGATTCCACTTACCAGCACAGTAGAATGAACGAAACTTATGCTTTCAAGCAGGGAATCGTTGAATTCTATTGTGTGACCCATGTGCATTGAGTGTTACTGCATATGGTCTCGTAAGCCTAACTTGTTGCTGCCGATCCCTCTAAAGTAGACCACATCCAAACCTTTCGGGTAGCAAATAGTGGCTTTGAAGTCACACACACACACACCTATCATACTCGTATCCCCAGCCACGCTACACATGCGTAGTGTGTCACGCATACCTATCGTGTTCTCACTCTACATTATGCATACGTAGTATGCAACACACACCTATCATATCCTCACGGCATAATATACAAACATAGTACACCACGTACACACGCCTATCATATCCTCACTCCATACTATACACAGTGTGCTACACACACACACACGGCATCACTGTTTCATCAGAAAAAGACCGATGGACTATGTTAATGGGAATTAAATATTTCTGTCGCATCTAAAGGGACGTGATCTGTGACAACAGCATTTGCATTGTGCCTCCCGCTTCCGGCAGCTGCCTTTACTCTGATATCAAAACATATATCAGGTTTGAAGATGAAAAGAGATATTGAAACTCAAAAGATTATCGTCGATTTGGTATTTCGCCAGTGAATGATGGTCTCTATTAAAGACCATAGAGTTAAAGTGGCATTATTAGGAACGTCGCATCGTCCTCGTAGTCCTGTGGGCTCCACGGCGTACTGGTAGCGTGATGGCCTCGTAACCGAGAGGACCCTGGTTCAAATCTCGGCTAAGTTGAGGCATTTTCACGTAAGCAGGAAGTACTTCCCTTGGAAAAGGAAGTTTAAACCACACATTCCTCGCATCCCTCACCACATCAGTAGTTGTAAGGCATTGAAAACCCAGCGGTAAAACGTGTTGGAATTAATAAAGGTTCTGGTCATTTCCCGACAACATACTCTTTTGCATGGAGTACGACTATTTGAGTGGATGTCAGAGCATCGAAAACCAATTCCAATTCGAAATGTTCCTTTCCTTTAATTGAAAGAGTTTCAATTGTCACGTCAACATTTCGGCAATATTGATCTCGTTCATTTCAAAGCGCTTAGAGTCGCTCGTAGACGGCGCTTCTGCATCAACTGGTCGCTCATTAGCCCTGTTTTGTATGACAAAGTTTTCTTACCTCTGAATTATACATTCCTGCACTAAAGTCGTATGTTCCAGTCGTGTGTTCTAGTGGAGTGTTCCAGTCGCATGTTCCAGTCGTGAGTTCAAGTAGTGTTCCAATCGTGTGTTCTAATAGTGTACCATCCGTGTGTTTTAGTAGTGTTCCAATCGCGTGTTCTAGTAGAATTCCAGTCGTGTGGCCTAGTAGTATTCCAGTCGTGTGTTCTAGTAGTGTTCCATCGCGTGTCTTAGGTGTGTTCCAGTCGTGTGTTCTAGTAGTATTCCAGTCGTGTGTTCTAGTAGTGTTCCATCGTGTGTTCCAGTAGAGTGTTTCAGTGGTGTGTTCCAGCCGTGTTCCCAGTCGTGTATCAGAACTAATCCTTCCTTTGCCCTACTTTACGCGGAGGTGAGAGCTTAGTGAACCTTACACTTTAGCTAAGATCAGAGCGTAGGCTTTTATTTAAGCCTCGATTCTACTCTCCCCCGTAAATTTATGAGCTAATTTGACGAGTTCGTTTCAAAGCCTGGCATGGATCAGCTCTTTGTTGTTCATGCAGACGGGCTTTGCATGATGACGGCCGAACAGAATTTCCCTAAGCCAATTAGTGAGCCAGACGCCCCTGCTGTGATCTACAGCAAGTGATGCTCTCGACCAGTGCTATCTACAGCAAGTGGTGCTCTCGACCAGTGCTGCTCAAGGTGGTGGTCCGAGGTCGGCTGTCCACACCCTAGTCATCACCTACCGGAACGCGGCCAGTATCGACGCCGCACTGTTTTTATTTTATCTAATAAACTGCTTGGTATTCTTTATTACTTTTCAACGTGCTTTGATAAAGAATTACTTGTTTACAAGATAAATAAAAGATAAAAAAATATATAAACTTTTATAGTATTCGTTACAAACTTATTTTCCAGTATAAGCTATTATTACTGCGGAATATTGCCGGTTCGTGGCACGTTGAAGAAAGAATGCCTGTCCGCCGCATCAGACAGTCTGAGAAGCACTGCTCTGCGCAGCTACCCGAAGACTGGCCCACGGGTCCCTATGTTCACTTTAAGGGTCCAGCTGCCGAAAAGAACACTGTGTTACATATGTAGGTTTCCTGCCTGGCAATGAAGAGCATTTCCTGACTCCTCGCATCGTAAAACAATAAAAAATATCATGCGGTTTTACAAAACTTTCATTTTGTGTTCCTCCTTTGGTATATTTATTAATGGTATTTTTTTAAATACGTTCCCCGTACTATAAAAGTATAAAGTTCTCGCAACAATTTTTTATTTGTGCAGTAATAAAGAAATAAGAAAGTTTGATTTTAAGGCAGGAAGAAGGCAAAAGTCTAATTGTGTTACTTAGTATAATTCAACACAATACGAACAAAGTGAAAGTTCAGTGATGCACTTCATTTTTGCTGATCCGACGCTAGGCTTGCTGTGTGTATACGTGTACGTGATGCGACCTAACAACGTGCTTTTGCGATTCTTTGGAGAGACAAAATTCAATACGCAGATACGTAGTGTAAGAATGTAAGTTTTATTTATGATTATTAAGAAGTATCATAAAAAATCCAATTGCTTCACATTGACTTTTCTGTTCAATCAATGCGGGACTCCGCTAATTTATGAGGGAATTCTGCTCATGAGTAATCACGTTTTCCATCGACACGTTTTCTGTTCGTCGATTACCGAACTGTGAAGCTCATCAATTTTTAAGTAATCCAGTTTTTCATTCAAGGGCCACGTGACTCTTCATATTTTGAATCCTATTCTTCCACGTTACCTCTGCAGAAAGAAAATTCATTTTTTGTTGCATTTCCAATCACGTTTGACGAGCCCAATGCTCAGTCTCATCAAAATGAGATGGGCGGGTGCTCCAAAGCTGTGTCGTGATCAACTTCGACATTTTTTCCCGTGACAAATAATAGGAAATCGAAGTCCAGCACGCGCTAACACACGCTAAAAGCACGCAAAGCAGAGCGTCGTCTCCTGTACGCGGGACAGCAGATGAACATTCAACAATCAATAACACTCAATAAACTAAGGGCAATTAAGGTCATGCACAACACACGCTGGGCAGTAAACAACACCCGATAAACAATGCACAATAAAAACGCATTAGAGAAGGAACATCATGCGATCGTGTACGTATAATGTATAGATTATTAAATCATCGCACGTTCTGAGGCAAACAGTTGTTCAAGAGTAGGGAATATATTTTTCTTTCAATAGCCGCAATAAAACTTTATCTTTTGAACGCAAGACCGCGAAATAAAGATTATCGAGCCATTCTAAATCCGTTTACACCCTGAATATGCGTAAGCCTTGAATGTGTGTACACCCTCAGTGTGTGTACACCCTGAATCTGTGTACACCCTGAATCTGTGTACACCCTGAATCTGTGTACACCCTCAGTGTGTGTACACTTTGAATGTGTTTACACCTTGAATGTGCATACCTAATGAATGTGTGTACATCCTCAATGTATGCAGAGAATAGGAGCTAAGCCTCTCCTTCACAAGGTTCAAATCTGACACAAATATTTAAGCCATGGACTTCAACATCACAAGTAAACTGATATTATAAATTCACTGATATTATAAATTTTAACATGACGAGCTTCGATGTCAGTTTGTTCTGCATCAGTTAACACTTGACCTTAAATGTAAATCTTATATTGAATAATCATCATGGCGGCACAGACGCATTATCGTAATGCCTTTGATTTAAAATGACCCATTCCTCCAACGTCAGTCTTCGCTTCAAGTTCTGTGGTTTATTTTTGTGCATCATTGGGCGTCGTCGCTGGGGGCATCACTCGTCACAGAAGCATGGCTCTGACTTATGGAAAAATGTGTCTAACGTTCTGTTCCACCCTAATGTGTACTTGAATGATCTTTCAATGTAATGTGAAACTTTTCAAAGGTAGACATACAGTACATGTCGCTATTCATTTATTTCCAAGCTGTTATGAATATTGTTTCATTCAGATGTCCCTTGATACTACGCTATGGCGTAATGATTCTACCAATGGAAGAAACTGATAAACGAGAAATGTCCTCTTGAAATGGTGAAAACCTAATTACGCAGGCACCCGAGATGATAGCATTACTATATAGCTGGTGCTATCTTGATAACATTACGATGCGGTTCTACTGCAAAATAGTTTTTTGTAACGCGTTCCTTTTTGTTAACTTTCCGTCTGAAAGAGTGAGTTGAAAAGTGTCGCAAGGAGGAAAACTTTTTTCATAGTTTTTTGGTAACTGCTTATATTCAATTGCTCACTCAGAGGTTTTAGTCGATAGACAAATTCTTTTAGCTTCAGAACATCAAAAATAATTTTTAACTATGTACGCCCCATACATTCCATTGGTTACGCAGTGCACAAACCTACAAGTTTTCTAAGCTAGGCTAAGTTACCACAACTTCATCTCTTTCAAGCAATAAATGAACCCAGCAGAAAAATAAATTACGTCTGCAAGTACGTCTTCAAGCACTCCACAGTGGCGTGTACCATCCGACACATTAATACGACGATAATTATAAGGGTGCCCCAGAAGAAATACGACCTGCGTGCTGGCGTGATGAAGGTGACACTATTTGATGTATTTCTATTGAGCAGAAACCTGAGGACGTCGGTTTCCGCAGCAGGGAGCAAATTCGGTGCGATTATTTTCTTTCTTCATCACAAGAGTAGCAGCACCTGTCCATTGAAGGGAATACTTCTTCTCCTCTATTGTTCGACCGAAAGAATGAATAGCCTTGGAAAATGATTCTAGAAACGCACTTCAATGTTTCCTGTTTCCAGAGAGTGGCGAAGCAATTCCACCGGATGAGGAAGATCTTACGCCATGTAAAAATGATGGAAAATCAGTTTGTATGCTGAGGCGGGACCTAAAAGAACACAAAAGACAATGTGACTCACCGAATTGAAGTTTAAATTTTGTCGCTCTACTCTGGCAGCGAAATGTTGTTCGGAATAAAGAGCTGGAGTCCAAGATGCGTTCGAGGAAGTAAATAGTTTTTTTAATGACTTACTAACCTGAAGTCACGGAAACACGAATGTCGAATGAAAGTAAAAAATTCGTTGAAGTGCACGTTTCCGTTCCGTACAGTGCTCTAATTCGCCAATAGCGAACATTAGTTACGAATCAGTCAGAAATCGGAAACGATTTGAAACGTTTTGAAGATTAGAGACATACATAAGTAATTACTTCCAAAAGTATCCAACAATTTCCGTAAATTTGAATTTCCGTGTTTTTGGGGGTGGTGAAATATGGCGCTCTTTTGTAATATAATAAATACAAAGTTTTTGAGCCTACAACTCAACGTGTTTTCCGCTTACTTCGAAAGACACAGGCTCCTTGACGGCCGGAGGGTCGATAAGACACGCCCTGGAGACGTTTGACCCAACATCGCCGTGTCAGATGGAGACGTTTGACCCAACATCACCGTGCCAGATGGAGACGTTTGACCCAACATCACCATGCTAGATGGAGACGTTTGACTCAACATCACCGTGCCAGATGGAGACGTTTGACCCAACATCGCTGTGCCAGATGGAGACGTTTGACCCAACATCGCCGTGCCAGAGCTCCTCGAAGGAAGTTCCCAAGAAGTTGAAAAGTTGAAAGTTAGATCTTTCTGAAGATGGCACGCTTATGTAGTGATCGGATCTGCAGCAGGGGCGAGATAACTGAGAAGCCTCTCTTTCTGTGAGGCACTTGCATCACCGTTGCTTTATTGAGAAGAGAAAAAATATTATTATACTCTATAGAGCTTAGCATTGCTTGAGTGATGACACTGTGTTACAAATTTTCTTTTTTTTCTTGTTCCTGACTTGAAACCAGGATTTTCTATTTCATAGCAAATAAATAAATAAATGAAAAAATTCTAATATAAATGCCAGAACTTACCTTTTGGGGTCAGATCAATAAATATTCCAACTCGCCTTTTTTCTATGGAAAATCAATAATGTATATAATAAAAGTAAATTAGAAAAGCAAAGTCTCATGAAAATAATTAGCATTCTATATTTTATATCAATTTGCAGTAAAAAGCGTAAAGAAATAACACTTTATTGCCAGGAACAAAAATCATGATGTAATTATATTGAAACCAGCACCTGCACACAGCAATTTTGATGAAAATATTTTTGCAAAAGATGTCACAAGCACTAACAAAAAAACGTCATCAGTACAGAGGTCATTTTTGTAAAGAAATCAACTCTTCAGGAAGTGATGTCTAACTGAGAGTAAAAAATCTCTTTTCTGTCATACAGTTAAGTGAACTTTAGCTACGCAGATGAGCTATGAAATTTTATATTCTATCCATAAAAGTGTCTAAAAGGGATGTGTGACGTATGTGGATGTGTGACGTATGTGGATGTGTGACGTATGTGAATGTGTGACGTATGTGGATGTGTGACGTGTGTGAATGTGTGACGTATGTGGATGTGTGACGTGTGTGACGTATGTGGATGTGTGACGTATGTGTAACGCTCAGACAGAAAAAAGACAACATTTTCACCCTATCGACCTCTTCCCATATTTCACCGCCGCTCACTCCACCAATCGTTAGAGGGCATCGATTATTAATATTTTTATTACCCTTCTCTTCCCCATCACCCCCAGGCTGGTTTTATCCATTAAATCAGGTGCAGCAAGGACCCGATATTCATGTTGGTAGTGCACTTGCTTCAATATTTTTTATAGCTGATGTTATTGCTACCCAGAAGTGTTGTTGTTGCATGAGTTATGATTGTGGTACTATTTTAGTTGCTTGAATGGTGAGGGTACTAGTATTGTTGTATGAATGATAATGGTACAAGTTTTGTTGCTTAAATGATAATGGTACAAGTGTTGTTGCTTAAATGGTAATGGTGCAAGGGTTGTTGCATAAATGATGATGGTGAAAGGGTTGTTCCGTGAATGATAATGATGCAAGTATTGTGACATGGATTATAATCGTGCAAGAGATGTTAAATGAATGATGATGGTACTATACATAGTGTTGTTGGATCGATGATGCACCTTTATCTGGTTCTTGAATTAAAACCATAATTTCCTATTTCTTTGCACGTGAACAAAATTTTAAAAATAATTTTAATTCTTGAGTTTTGCTCATGTGGCCATGTCAGTAAATTTTAAAATTTGCTTTTCTTAATCATAATACAAGTAATAAGTATAATGCAAGTAAACTAAAAATTTGAAAAGGCATTAGGGGAAGGATGGATATTTTTTGTTCTTTTAGCACAACATTAGCTACGGAATAACACTCAATCGCCTGGGACGAAAATCTTGTTAGATGGTGTATTGGTGCAAGTGTTTTTTCCTTGATTGATGACGGTATAAGTGGTTTTGCATGATTTAAATCTTGCAGCGCTGTAGGTGTTGGTGTTCCCATAGCTGTTGCCTGATGATGACGACGACGCTGGTGTCCCAGTACACCAAGTGCCGTTCAAGAACGTCTGTGCATTTTCCAAAGCGTTGAGTTCTAAATCTTTCATTTCAACAGCAGAAATTCACACTTTAGGAAATCTTGCCTTCTCTTGCCAATCGAATATCAACAGCAGAAATTCACACTTTAGGAAATCTTGCCTTCTCTTGCCAATCGAATTTCAACAGCAGAAATTCACACTTTAGGAGCTCTTGCTTTCTCAAATTAATTCAATTTTTCGTTCTTAAATTGACGTGGCACATAAAGTACTTTAAGTGTGACAAGCGAGCAATGGGCATTTGTTGTGATCAATCAGCCATGTGCTGCACCATGCTTCTCCATTGGAACGTTCAGCATTTTGGGGTGTGCTAAAAACTTTTCAAAGTTAGCTAATCATGGTAAAGTTAGCAAAATTAGTGTTTTCAGCTTGCTATAAATGAATAAAACCTCGTGAAATGCCCGGTCAAAATGCTTCCCACGTATGTATATAGTCCAAGAGTTTTCCGTCGCATTATTTCATTCGAAGAGTTCTCCCGCACAATTTTATCCCGATCTGAATATTTTCCCTTCATTTCTTGGATTTTTATTGGCAAAAAAATGTCCATTGGGGTTTTCGAGAAAACGCTGCTTTGGTCGTTGCACTAGCGGCGTACAGAGAATAAACGATACGGAGACAATAGGAGTAGTATCTCTATTCTTACAGCTGTTTTAGCGTAAAGCACTGAGGAGTCTGGGGGAACGGTCTGTTGCTCTTCCATGTAGTCCTTAGAGAGGAGAAATTGCCGTGAAAAGGCTCTGTATTCATCCGAAAATCTAAAAAAATATATGATGCATCCCAACTTTGTAAAATCAGAAAAATGTGTTGCAGTGCACGTCTGAGAAATATTCGCCAAACGTTCTAAAATTGTTGAATTTAGAAATTTTGCTCAAAACGAGCCTACTACTTCATGCAGCGCTCTTCGTAATGAAAATAAGAAATTTTGATACGAGGTGCGCTAGTTTTTCCCCCTTAAAAAGACAGTACGTTAGATTTGGGTAATAGCAACATTAGATGCATTGCAAATTGACGTAGTCAAAGTTTCTCCGAGAGTCCTATTTGATAATCTATAAATGATATCTGAAATGCGGGATTAAATAAATTTCATCATGGATAAATAATACTCGCATTCGAAGTATGAAATCATTATTTGAAGTCTAGTTACACGTAATATTGGTTTGTAAGATGACATAATAAATATTTACTTTAAAATCGCATAGAGCTTTCCTGCCAACCGGAAACTGACTGAACACGTAGCATTTTTATTTTAGATGGCATCTCGAGACACTTTTGTGGTCTAGCGCCAACGCTTGCACAGGTCTTGGCGAGAAGAAGAGCTCAGAAAGCAACATGTGACTGCGTGAAAAAGCTGAAAGGCTCCTTAAAAACTGTTGACATGAATTCACATATACACTGTAAATTCCTTCACCTCAAACGATGCATAATGACAGCTTGCAAATGATTAAAATAATATGTATCGTCGGTTACTCTTCAACTTATGTGATCTGATTACGAGTCTTTAGTAATTAGATTACCTTCTCGTTAATTCTTTGATTTGTGTACCTGCTCACGAAAAATGTGGAGTGCCCGCTGTTCTTCTGACTCAAATAATACTTCAGTGGAGGCGGAGTGCCCGCTGTTCCTCTGACTCAAATAATACTTCAGTGGAGGCGGAGTGCCCGCTGCTCTTCTGATTCCTTTCGCCGTCGTTACGGACCAGGAGACCGTAGTTGTTTGTATTTTCTTCAATAATTTCACTTTGAAGAATTGGTCTAGTAACATTTCTGTGAGCCACAATCTGAGGCTGACAGTTGATGCTTGCAGTTTTTCTAGGGTTACTTTCAAATTCTTCAGATCGCACTGGTATGAATAGTTTCTAGCATTTCTGACTCACACTTCTAATGTTCTTTTTACAGAGCATCACATCTTCACGGCACTGTTGATGCCAACCCGTTCATTTGTTATAAGAAAATAGAATCGAGAATGCAATTTGATGCTTATGAAGTAGTTTCCACTCTCTTGCGATGGTAAGGATAGTTGAAAATATCATTCTCTTGTGTTTAAAATAAATACATTCCAGCCTTTATTCTTCTTATTTAACGACATGGGAGCTAGTGATCACGGCTACGAGCACCGACATATGAACTTTCAGTAGTATATATACCAAGCTGTCCTCCACCAGATGGAACATTTTTTTAGGAATCAAAATGTGTAGTCCTATTACTATCAGTTAGTATTACAGCATTCACGAATCTAAAAAAATGTTTAAAATCCGATTGATATGAGAGTTTTCAATCATATGAGGCTCACACCACGAAAGCTCTATTCAAATAACGTCTCACATCCCAGCAGTTTGGTTCTGGGCTATCGTCTAGTTTGCCTGTGGTGCAGGTGCGCATGGCGACACAACACGGCAGGGTGTTCTCAATCGTCCGTAAAGAATTTAACTGCTGCAGGCAATCAAAGATGTCTGTAAATTATCACGTTCGTCTTATTAAAAATACTCATTCACAGAGTGAAATAAATAAATTCACATATGGCCTGATTATTACTCCAAATCAGGCGATAGTTTCACTGAGATAGACCGACTTTTAGGACTGTGATTAGGGAATTGAGCAAGAGGCTAGATAGGAGGACAGAGTACAGCGACGTTAAAATACCAATTATAAAATCTCTGTGCTTTTTGCTGGCGTAGACTTGATACCTTTTTTATTCTGCCGCACCGAAGCGTGGCTGAACTTATTGTGTAGAATGTAAGTAGTTTGAGGTCTCGCTTAGCGGTAAGATACGACCCCCTTCTATCTGAACATCCGCATTTGACAGTTCTAAGTTTAGGCTTCATTTGATTGCCACGTAAATAACATTTTTTCATTGTTTTGAGCTGTACAGACTCAGCAAATAAAATTATTTGTAAGTATAAAATATTTATATAAAATAAATGCCAACATAGCGCCATCGCTGCACAGTTTCAGGCCTGCCACCGCGGACACGGGGAAAATCAACCGCGGTCACGTCTATCCTAATGGGACGTTAACGGTGAACTTTTTTCATTCCTAATGGCCTGCGAAGGTGAAGTTCGGGTATTTCTGTGTAAATAAATTTATCTTTAGCGAGTTTCTTCAACTCAAATTGATAGACAATGTATAACCACAATTAAAAGCCATTGGATTCTTTTAATGATAGCTTCGGACTGGAGACAAGCGGGCGAAGGTAGACGGTTTCTGGACAGTATCCACGATACTGTTAATTTCAAATTGTTCTTTTTTGAGACCTAAATAGAATAAACACTAACTTTGAAAATACTACTGCTGGCAGCGTCCCAGGAGCCTACTTGTCCTGGAAACGTCCCATCACTTCTGGAAAAAATCACTCCCAAAAAATAAACTAAGGACAAAAAATTCAGAATAACTGCAGCTGAAGTGACTTCAGGGCGGAATAAATATCGGACAGGATCGGTCTCAACCAAAACAGTTTGAAGTTTGCTTAATAAAAGCGGATTGTCATTAAAGAGCGTCCATTAGAGAAAAAGATTTTTTCATCGAAGGATTCTGAAGAGGCTGGGCTGGTGTGACGATCCCAAGATCTGGTGAGCAGACCGATGAAAACACGTTAAATATCCCGTGGTGACTGCAGCAATTACCTTTCACAAACTGCTGGACGGTTGACGTGGGGAGACTTCCCTTCTGAATTTCAACTGCTTTGCTTTTGTAGTCATTTTGGTCACTCGTGCCAGCTCGATTCATACTGCTGTTGAATCAGAAAAAAAAATTATTTTAAAAATAAAACAATTCAAATAGAAAATAAACAATCAAAATGACATAGAAAATATATCACTAAGATTCATGGGTTCAGTGATTTACAAGGTGGGGCAGAAAATATCATCCAATTTTACCATACTAGGTACTGCAAAGCCATCAATCATGCAAAAATGGATTTAGTCGGACTTATTGTTGAATTTTACTTTTTTCTTACCAGCTCCGAGCTTCTCATTGTTGACCATTTATTTAGGTCAGGAATAATAGTGTGAAAGAGCGAGGATCATTTTTTATGCACTTGCTCAAAATGAAAGTGTTCTGAATTCATTCCCACGTTACACTTTGGGATGTGAAAAGAAAAACAGACATCGCTCGCTTACAGATATAATTCATCAAAATATTGCCTACTTCCAAAACTAATTACAATTGGAATTTCTGTCGCAGCCCTTCTGTTCCAATTAATTTACGCACTGTGACTGACATTGTCTCGAAAAATTTTTAGCATCCCACTCACATGTTCTTCATTACTTCGCATGTTAGCTCAGGATTGTCTATGTTGACATTTATTGTGATTCGGTCGCGGACATCCCGGATATTCGCCACAATCCTGAACTAATTACAAAAGTTCAGGAACGATCGATAGTACAAAAGTAATAATGTAGGGGGCCCAAAAGTCACTTCATCATTTTGAACACTTGTTGCGCATAAACTACAAAAGATACTAAATCTTACTAAATTGAGATAGAAAATAGAATACTGGGAGTATTTGATACTGGTTGACTGTATTACAAATTACATATTCATACAATAACATACTTTAGAAACCCGTAAAGCCGGCCAAATACTCAATGGAAGAAAGAGCAGTCATCGCGGCATGTTATTTTCATGACAATAGATCTATAGCTGAAGTAAGAAGGAGTTCCGTGAGTAGATTTAACAAGAGTCCATCTACACCCCGTGATCTGGCTTTGGTTGCAAAACTCAGACGTACGGGATCTGTCACTGACAAAGGTCGAACTGGAAGACCGAAGTCATCCCGCGATGAATAATTTCACGCTCTGGTGCCCTTCCAACGCCACCTCGATCGCTGGGCTTAAATGATCCAGATTTTTTCTCTCTCTGTAGAATTTGAAATAGGTTCAACTTTTTTGTTATCGTTTTGCGGTTTATCTCATGTACAAAAGAATCTAGGTTGCAATAGGCCATCTTTCCACTATAATTTTTATATTAAAAGGCATGTACAAAGATCACACGATGTTTTATTTAAGTACTTAACTTGTATTTAGGAACGAATTAAGAATCACGATCCGAAATTTCAATGCGACTTCCATCCGTAATTTTAAGGGAGCTGTCATACTGATCCCAATTAGAAGTTTCATCGATATCTACACATTTTAATTATAAGGCTGTAATATTACTAATTGAAAAAACAATTTTTATATGTTTTGTATGTGACTGATTTTGGAATAAACGTTTTTGCTTTCTTTCTTTCTTCCCTTTTTAATTTTTTCTTTCTTTAGGAATACTTACTGGATAAAGTTTTTGTAAATAATACAAACAATCCAAGAACCGAACTAAAATATATTTGATGAAATTCGTAACATTTCAGCAGATATTCTTATAATTATGTTGCAAGATACAATACGAAGAGTTCGTTTGAGATTGGATAATTATTAATTATTAAACACATTTGAAATGAATTTCTTTTAAATAAAAACTCCTTGTATTCTTCTTTCATTCGCAATTTACTAAAACTTTATGCTCTTTATAGTTTTTGAGTAATGAATGTTTTAAATCGTAAAGTGACTTGTGAGCCACCCTAAATAAATATATATTTTTAGAAATATTAGTGTGCCTTATTTAAATTAGATTAAATATTTCTATACATATCTTACCTGCTTCTTTGTCTTTTTCGTTTTCGCAAAGCTGTCTTTCAGTTTTCTCAAATCCGAATGATACGAGGGCATCCGCACATCTGAAGCTCAAGGCACGGAAGCCCTATTTGTACAAGAACACGCTGATACGGCACCGTGACATGATTAGTTTATCAAGGAAAGTATCCAGGATACAGTTTTGCTCTTTTAACGTGTCTTCCATCCCCTTATTTTGGCACGTCCAGGCCTCTACGAGCCCTAGTTAGGTGCGCAGGAGCTCGTGTGCAAGGATGCAAGCTATCAATCAATTCATACAAAACATCAGATTTTTAGTAGAACACTAGAACATTTGCACGGGACCCCTTGGATAACTCTTCTAAAGTTTAAGCCTCTAATGATTCTTCTGCCTTTCCTAACAAATATCCAAAGCCAAAGAAAATAACTCATTCATTTTAGGTACAATGAACCGCTACCATGTGACGATGGAAAAACCCTTATTTAATTACTGAGAGATGAGTTTTAAATTTCTGCCCTACGTTATTGCTGAAGCGTGAGAAGGCGTTTACAAGCAAGATAGCAAGACGATTAGAGTTTTAGTATTATGTAGACAGATATTCTCGACACCCTGTGCTTCTCACCCTCTGATCTAAATGTAAGTGTGGCTTAATATTCCGACTTGCATTAATTTCAGCAGAGAATGTGGTACAGCAAGGCCCTTGCAAGATGTTGTCTTTCCATCATCGTAATGTAAAGACACCTGAAGCCGACGGTGCAGTCCATTCCTGATGCAAGCTTGAAGTGTCGAGGAGCCCTGAAGACGAGAGTGGGTTGGTCGTGACTATTGATGGCGGCGTAGCTGGTTGAGCAATATTTTTAAATATAGGGTGCGTACGGAATGTGAGGACACCTCAGGCACTTTCAGAAAAACAGGACGCATTAAACGATTCTTGATTTTTCGTCGACGTTAACTGACCTCGCCTAAGAACGGATGATTTGTATCCGAGGTCTTGATGAACAACATTCCTTATTGTTCCTTCAGTTACTTGAAGATCTTTGGCAAGATGTCGCATTGACTTCCCAGGATTTTCGTCGATCCTGTCATGCACTCTTCTGACAAACTCAGGTGTTCTGAGTGAGTCATAGCGTTGACAATGCTGTTTTCTCTCGCTCGTGGCCAATTCATCTCCATTGTTTTCATTCAGCTCCTTTCTAACTTTGTAAACGAATGATCTGGCGGCTTTTAGCAATTTTGCAATTTCTAAATTGTTGTTTCGTTTTTATAGACACTGTTACAGCACGTCTTTTCATTTCATTAGCTATAGTAGTATCTGCCATGAAATCTTCTGAAATAAAAACACATTAATTATTATCGAGTCAGTTTAAATTACAAAAATATAAGTGTCTTCAGATACTTAACGCACCCTGCATACCGGGTGTCCACGAAAAACTTATCCGTTTAATTTAAATATTAACAGTATTACGTATCTGTGATGTCTTACAACAATTTAATTTCGATACATTTCTGTAGCTTTTTTTATCCCTTCAAAATGCAGCTTAATGAACGTCAGCAGATTTCCTTTGGCTAAGCATTTAGGTGACACGGTGTACATATGCACTCAACACATTTGCACCTCGAGGCTTAGAAAATCAATGGTTCTTATCTAACAAAGTTTGGAGAACGATACTTTACAAGTTCAGTTAAATAGACGGAATGCTTTTCTTCTTCACTCATTTTGTGAAGATCATTTCACAATAATTAAATAGTTGCACGTTCGTCAAAAATTTTAGTAAAGAAAAAATTGAGGTACGATATAGAAGCATTAGAGATCCTGGTTGGGGCAACCAGTTTTTTGTTCCGGAAAGTAAGTTACAAGGTACTAGATTTCGTCGATTTACTGTCTCAGCACATTCGCAGCCGAAAAAGCTTCGGTATTTAGACGACCCAATTAACAGATGCAATGTGCGAGCAAGGTCGGGGGCAGAGGGTGAAGGCTTCGCACCTTACTTGCTCTATTGTTAGTCCCTTGATTCATGAACTAACCATGAAATCTTTTTCGTTATGAGGCACGTTTAGCTACAATAAAGCGCTCATTGTAGTGCCCGGCCATTATTCTTTGAATGCATATTACTTGAGCCAAGTCATGACATTTACCTTTTCAAAAGTAGAGCTAAAAATAAAAGATTTGTATTCCATTTCTCAAGCTGCTGAATGGAACAGAAACAAGTGAAGTGATGGATAGCCGCCAGAAAACGTTATTCATGTTTCATAAACTGCTTGGTGAAAATTTACTTTTTGTTCTAAGTAAAGGACTTGGCTGAAGATAAAATCGTCGCCATATGTTTAGAAATTTTTTAGATAACATTTCTTAATTGTACTGTAATTTCCAACATGCAATAAATATGAACCAGATTGAAATATTCTTACACATTTTCAAAAGTGTTCTGTTTAAATTAAGGAGACGAAATTTTATCAAGATCTACCGATGTTGAATTTTATTGTGAAATATCAAAAGCACATAATCATTTTGTTGAAATGTTCTTAACTGAATTTACAAGTATGTTATCGTTTACCCTGAATTCTAAGTACCCCTTTCCAATAACATCGTGTCACAGCTGACCGTGGTGACATGTAGCGTCTTTCTTTTAAACGTAGTTTTAACAAAGTTGAAAATATTTAAACACCGTTCACACCCCAATAACAAATTGCACCCCGCGGCACAGTCAAAAAAGTCAGTAAGGCTTGCGATAGGGCTGATCACCGCATCAATTCAAGAGAAAGCCGAGTGTCTCTGAGGTAGAACGGCGCAAATTCGGGACAGACAAAATACACTCAGCCTTCGTCGTCTATAGAAACCTCACAGCGCAGAGGCTGAACAGGGCAGCCCCCCAGGCCCGCGTGTCCTCAGTTTATGACAAGCCAGAGCTGTTAATATTTGTGAAGCTTAGCGGACCATACGTTGTGAAGGTGATGACAGGCATTAGTTGAACATTTCTGCACCACCGCTACACAATTTCGGGCCTGCCACTCCGGATACTCGGATGATCATCCGCAGCCAGGTTTTTTCAAATGGTTTTTTAACAATGAGCTTTTTGCCTAGCATGCGACCGTGTAATTCGGATCGTTCTACGTCTTCTGCAGTTAGATTTTATTTTGACATCCAGTCGGACAGATACTTTGATCACAAAAACTACCTGTAAAATATGAAAATTTGTATTTAAAATTGTCCCAATTTGTCGTCTTCACCATGTACTGAACTATTATAGGAGAGTTCAAAACTACACCAGTGACCGCTGTCTGACGCCACCAATTTATCAACTGAACCTGTACGCCTATTAAAGTGCTTGGCGGTAATGCCATTGTTTCATGACAAACCGTTATTGTCTTCTTACATTTACACAACCTAATTGACTTCTTACTATTACACAACTTAATTGCCTTCTTACTATTACACAGCCTAATTGCCTTCTTACTATTATACAACCAAATTGACTTCTTACTATTACACAACTTAATTGCCTTCTTACTATTACACAACTTAATTGCATTCTTACTATTACACAACCTAATTGCCTACTTACTATTACACAACCTAATTGCCTTCTTACTATCACACAACCTAATTGCCTACTTACTATTACACAACCTAATTTTTAAGTCAATACCACTCTCTTCCGCTCCCGAATTGTGACTGGCACATAAAAATGTTAATGAGAAAAATTGCTCAGATTTTTTCTTAAATTTACATCGCTCTTTCGAAAATTATTCTCAGGTTGTTAAATAAATTAGATTCTAAGCGCAGGACATAGAACTAAAAAAATCGAGCTCGTGAATTTGAGTTCAGCTCACAAGTACCCGCTTAAAAATGATGTGCATTTGGATATTTAGAGAGCTGTGGAGCAGCTCGTTCCGGGACTAGAGCTCCAGTCTGCAAGTCATTGTAAGCACTTGCTGTCTGAAGGAATATCGAAGCTAAATTTTTTCTATCCGAAATTTCGTCGATGCTCTCACTTTCTACAATTAATTAAAGAAGTAGGAATGTCTTCAAGGCGTCAAGTTCAGCAATCGTGCGCTCAGAAATTCGATCGAATCTTCAGTTTGGTTGTATTTTTACGCTGAGGATTTCCCCTCATTTTAGAAGTTTTATACTGACCTTCAGATAAGCTCAACGATGAAGATAAATTCATCTAAAATGAGTAAAACTTCAAAAAGGATTTAGTTCACGTTACAGATCAGGCGCCGCTCAGGCCACGCCCCCTTATTTGCGATGAATGATCACGCTATGTCCACAAAATTAAAAACTCAATCAGGGCTTCACGACGAGGGGCACCATGAATGTAAAAGGGGAGCGCTGCCTCGCGCAGCAGCAGAGCAATTTGCACGCTGGAACACCCTAAATCCTTCAGTGAAATTTTAATTCCCTGGATTTGGAGGGCGGTGCCTAGGCTTCATCTCTACATATGACGATGAGTCGGAACGTGTTGCCGCTGTTTGCACCGTCACAAATACAGCAATAAAACGAGCTACGCAAGAAGAACACAGCTTGGAACTGCAATAGCGCTGGGGTGTCGCTGACCCTTCCCAGGCTGGCCTCGTTGGCTCAAAATATCAGCGACACACAGGAGAGTAATTGTCTGTTACACACAATATCTCACGCACTCCTCACACAGGAGTATAATATGTAATGTGTACACACACAGGAGAATAATGTGTAATGTGTACTCACACAGGAGAGTAACGTGTAATGTATACTTACACAGAAGAGTAATGTTCTGTGTAATGTGTACTCACACAGGAGTGTAATTGTTCGCTACTCACAATGTCTGACCCACTCTGCTTGCTAGCTCATGGATTACGCACACACTGCTTGAAGGAGATATTTTTTAAGTTCTTGAAAGAGTGACTGTAAAATATGCACCTCTGTGGATTTAAAGTCGACTCTCAGTCTCTCTACTTCGAAGCAGAGACGTTCAACTGGGTACGTGAGTTTATCTTTTCATTAATACAAAACACACTCATTATCATCACCGAGTACATTTAAAAGAATTTCTTTTAATTTAAACAAAGCTAGCTTACATAAGTTTTTATAAAATCCCAAAGCGAGCGAATCTGCAAAAAATAAACGCCGAGTGAATGACCTTCCTAGGCTACAGGGCCTCAGTCTAATGAGCACGCTAAGTACACCCTTTCTATTTATTTTCTTACCATCAAATTTACCGCCATTCCTCGAAAAAATGTCACTTGTCAGTTTTCAGAATTTCACCGTGGCAACCCCACAGCCCCAACGGGGATGTCGCATTTAGTCCCCTTTTCCATGGGGCTCCATGGTGTAGTGGTTTGCGTGATGGCCTCACAGCCGAAAGAACCTGGGTTCGAGCCTCGGCTCAGGTGGAGCTTTTCACGTGACCACGGAGTACTTCCCTTGGAAAAGGAAGTTTAAACCACACATTCATCACATCTCCACCACACCAGTAGTCGTAAGGCATTTAAACCCAACGGTTATACGTGTTGGAATCAATAAAGGTTCCCAGTGAAAAACCTGCGCCCCCGCAGCATTGAGCCGGAGACGTTTATACTAGGAGACAAGCACGCCATCACTTGCACTCTGGGACCGACTATTCGTAAATAGCATGCGTGGCTCGTTAAGTCTGCGAATATACGTGCGAGGGTTATTCGCTATTACACTCCCATCAGATGTTAGTCGCTAGTAAATTGAAAACCGTACGCCCTGTTGTATGCAGGGCGTACGACTCTCCCCCGATGTGTTCCACTCGTACACTCGACTCGCCCAACATACTCGTCAATACCAGTAAGTACATTTGGATCCACAGCTCTAACCTAACCTAGTGAGGACCTTCATTGCCTGTATTGGGAATTGAGCATTTTTATGAGCCTTTTTTCTTTTTTCTTCCTTTGGTACTTCAGACTGTTAGGAATCTTTTGCCCGTCTTAGAGAGAACCAGCGGAAGCATCGTCCTGCTCTTAGGAGATTACCTCAGACCGCATTTCTCGAGGGCTGTTCCTGTCCGAGGGACAATATTCGAGGAGTACGTTTTGCCATTCTGCATTCGCTTGCGAGTCTTAAAAACTTCATCTGCGATCGTCGTTCGTGCTTGAAAAATCCTATCATCCGAAGCGTAAGACGTTTTCTTATAAGTTTCAGGCTCAATAACGAAATTTTTCGAAAGAAATGTTTGTCATACGTGATCATAGTAATTGCTCGAAATTTATTTTCCGCTCAATGCAACTGAGCTGTCGCGCCGCTTGTATTCGCCAGAGTTGAGCAGTTCTCATTACACGCATATATTATTTCGATACATGAGTATCAACATACCGAATGAAGTGATACATTCTGATGAGAGTTACTCAATAATAAATTCTGGCTCATTTTTTGAACCGCCATACTCCTACACAATTCAATAAGAGTATCTTTTCTATGATTCTTACCGCCTTTGAATTTCAATCCCTGGAAGAAGAAGCGACAATGTGACCTTAGGAACATCACAGTCTGCAATAACTCAATCGACTTCATGGTTGAGTCTTCGGCTAAGCTCGTGACCTGAATAGCAAGCCACATCGACTGACCGCGTTGATGTAGCTATTGAACCTTCGAAAGAGGAAACTTTTAGAAAGTGAAATTGTCGGAATGTGACACGAGCAACATAGGGCCGTGCTATTGTGGTCAAGTGAAGTTTGTCTGCGACCAAAGCGTCATACTGAATTCCATTCTTATTTTTTACCTGTGGCCAAAGCATCATTCTCATTTTTGAGCATGCATGCTGCTTGAATGTTGAGCATGTAGAACTTTAGTGTTTGTGGCGCTAGTTTCAACGTGAAAAATGATGCCAATGTGATATTTTTAAAAATATAAACACTGCATAGCTTCCAATCTGAGTAATTACTAAATAGAAGTGGAATAGTTGGCTTACAAAATTAATTCATGATGAAGGTCATAGGAAGAAAGAGTATTTCAAAAACTTCGTAGTTTTAACGTTGCAAGTCTAAACTCAATTTCAACAAGAATCGATACACTCATCTTTATTATCAAGTTCATTTGGAATATAGATGAGGAAAAAACACGAGTTTAAACATAGTATGAAGGTATTAAAATATTGGAGAAAATGCCTGTAAAAATTTGTTCAAAACTATTGAATATTCTTCAACTCCCTGTTTGACCATGCTTAAGAAAGAGTCCTCTACATGTCATTAAGAGACGTCTTTAGTTAATATACATATGCATAATGACTATAATTGAATGCTGGCCATAGGCACCGCACTGCTCCTCTTCTCCATTTTTCCCTATCATTTTCCCGTCAGGCAACATTGCCAAGATAGCGCCTGTGAACAGACAATCAACAGCAAATACATTACAATTTTAGATTCATCTTGTTGCGGGAACGATCTAAGAGATTTTAGAATCATTTTGCATCAATAAACAACATCTGTCTCTTACAGACTCGCGACGTGTTATCCTTCTTAAAAAATCAACAGTTGAGCTGCAGTTTTATCAACAGTTTTTGGCTATTTTTCCCTGCGTTTTTTCCAACGTTTTACTACCTACAGGATTTTAATTTAAGTCGTATTTCATTTTTCCCTTCCCTGTATTCCACAAGAATTTATATAATCATAAAGATGTGAGTACTGTGCACATGCATTGCTGTTGGCAAGGTCTAGGCTTGAGACGTTCCAACTGCAATGTATTTGAGGTGCACTTTTGTGTCACCTGCATCATTAATTGCTAAAAAATTAAGGGCTGAAACCATCATGAATTTAGGAAAAAAGCATTTCGAACATTTTAATATTTACCTATATTTTAATCTGATGTCATCACTCTTATTCGATCATTGTATGCGAAAATTTTCAGAAAATCATTCTTCGAGAACCACAAATCGTCTTTACGCTTGATTTTGGACTGTAAACTATAAAAAACTAGACGCTGGCGCAATATCCTGCAGTGAGGCCTTTACAGCCCAAATTATTTGACGATATATAAGGCCATTACACTTCGTACGATAATCTAGTTTCACCCTCATGGGGACGTGCAATGTGGCAACATTCAGTTTTTTTACGAAATACGAGCGGCATCATTACGAGACAAGACCGAATGGTCTTTTTGGGCTGCAAGGCCATAAGTGAAGTAAATACTACATTTCAGAGCCGAACACGTTTGTGATCTCAATATGTCATGCACATTTTTATGGCCTTTTGATATAAATTTCTCTCATTAAACATCGGCTTTCAATTTTTTGTCTCATGTACCATCTGACTTTATAGTCATATACTCTACCATTTGAAAACTCTTTCGATACGTATCTTTTAAAATTTGAATGGAGAATTTACCTTCTACTGAGAATGCTAATATTACATTTATATTTTATAACTCTAAGCGAAAACTCATTTATTCCAAACACATTCAGATTTAGATATCACATATTTCCTGTCAGGTTTGTGAATATTATGCAGGCTCCGCTTAGTTCAGACTACAATTTCCGTAAGAAGAGGAGTCTTAATCCAGTAAATTTTGCATAATCTTGGGATTTCACACTCCTGTTTTGACAGTGGATGGCTTTAAAAATTATCAACGATGGAGGCGTATAAATAGAAAGAAGCAAAGTGGGCACGATAATGGAACAATTCGGATATTCAAAAGCCAACAGAGATCTTCGTTGTACTCCCAGTTTTCTATGTAAGTATAAGAGAACTTGTTGATCGAAATCCATATTAAAATCAGTTTCCAAACGCAATCCCATCACGGATTGTGATTTTTCTTCTCAGCTTAAAACGGAATGTAAAATTGTTGCCCATGGATTAAAAGTACAACGAAGTTTGAGAAAATGTGAAGCCAACATCGACCGACCGGTAGGAGAGAAAGTCTATAGTGACGTGTTCAGTCGTCTAACCCGATGATTTAGAAGGAAATTTAGCCCGACGAGAAGTTCCTCGGCGAGTGTTTGTGTCGGCAGGTCAGGGATGAAAACAAGCTTCTGGAAGGAGCTTTGTCAATGGGTAGAAGTGGAGGCAAGTTCATGAGGGACGTAAAAGGATGGTAACGAAACGATGTGGAGTCGCTCATTGAATGCCAATATGAGCTGGTTATAATTACATGAACGATCGTTGAAACGTTTTAAAGTAATTCAAAAGTATCTGAAATATTGAAATGCAGTTAAAATGTTTAACCTATCCTATTCAACTTGGTAACTTTTAAAATATTGATTACCATACAGGAATAACGCATATCGAAATCGTTTAATGTTTAATTGCGCCTATGTCAATAAACGGTATAAACGTGAGAAAGAAAGGTTATTTTTAAGCTTAATGCAGATTATGTCACATCTGAACCACAGGCGAACAATGGCCGAGTGCAATTGGCCGGTGTGTAGCAAGAAAACATTTTCTGAAAGAAATAGAGCGTATTAAAGATCATCCCCGAATACACATGCAGATTTAAGATAAATATAGATAAATTTAAAACATTTTGAAACTTTATTCATATCTACAGCATGGATTTTGTTGTCGTACACAAAAAAGTCGACTGAACATCCCACAATAGTCGGTACATTCTTGTACATTTGAGTTAAAACTTTGAAAATATTCCACTTCTTTTTTTAATTATTTCCTACTTCAATGGCAATTAAGCTCCGTCAAACTGTTTTGAAATTACGTCGATTAAAGATTCTTGAAAAACTTCAAATTGCAATGAGGTATACTGCTTAGTCTCGTCATTCTACTCGTAGATTGGCAGCGCTTTGTGCTGTTGCCACTCGACTAACTTATTTCAACAAAAATTCAAATCGTAATAACGCGATGTGAAACAAGCTACACACTCATATCTCACATCTGAAGCTTTGTGTTTGCGTGAAGCAGCTTCTCGTTAGCCAGGCATCGAAAGGGCCATGTCTCTTCAGTCCCTCTAATTGAAGTCTTTGAACAGAAGGGAATTCATATGAATAAATTGAAGCAAGATTCTTCGTGCACCTGATGCATCTTAGAGGGAGTACACTGAGTGGGATAGAAAGGAGTTTCTTTAATATAAATGTTTTTTATATATTATTAAATTAATTTTGGGCAAATGGCCTATTACGTCACTTCAGAACAATTTCTGTCGGTCCGCTAAGTGAAAATTATTTTGCATTCAGTCATTTTTATGCTGTAACTGTAATAATGACCAACTTTCCTTGAGTGCCTCCTAAATTAAATGTTGTTCATGAGTTCAAGAAAAAGCGCGCATTTAATTTCGAATACAATTCGGCTCATTAGCATCGAGAAAAAAATCTCATTGCAAGTTCTACTGTGCGCATGTCTGGCGACTCAAAAAGTTACAAAACTTCCATAAATCAGATTGCCGCACACGAATTCTCGCTGTTCCGAAAGTAAAAAATAACCCAAAGTCGCTTGAAAACAAACGGTTTTCGGTGTGTCTGATGCTGTCCAGCACAATTTACCCTTAATTCAGCTATGGAAGTGCTGTGCATCTCCTAGTATTCAATAAGGGTGCGCTACGTAAGACCATTGTTGAAAACTTGTACCTGCGAGCATTGTGATGCATCGCAATTGAATTTCTAAATAGTTGATGCATCACACACTAACATAAATAATAAGGCGCTTCTGATCATATCTCCTATCATAACAACGGAAGTGCAGTCAGACTTAGGACTTAACTATTCACGAAATTTGTCGTGCATAAACTCTCAAGTTCAGAGTAAAGGTATGTTATTTGAACGCTCATATGTATGAGATGTTACAATAAGTCGAATAAATATTCATAACGTACCAAATAATTTACATTTTCCACATTAAACATATTTAGGAGAACCATGGAGAGTTATAAGTCTTACATAAAGACGGTCAAGATAAAACACATTGGATAATGTTTAGTGAACAAGAATTTATCAGAAATTTTCTTACAACAACAAAAATAGGGAAACAGGGTGGCAAATAATTACTATTAACATAACATTCAACCAAATTAATACGTGGTCTCATAGCCCTTATTAGCTGCAACCGCTTGCAGGCGACGCTTGTAAAAGAGATAAGGGTTTTGCAGACTTCCAGAGGTATTTTCTCCCATTCTTCCAAACAAAATTGTTCCAATTCAGCCAGATTTGATGGTTTCCTCTTTTCAACTTGAACCTTAAGCTGTTTCCAAACATTCTAAATTAGATTAAGGTCTACGGATTGTGAAGGCCAGTCTAAAACCCTGACCCTTTTACTACGGAGGCACTCTGAAGTGGATGTCGACTTGTGCTTAGAGTCGTTATTTGTTGAAACCTGAGTTCTTTTCAACCCGAGCATCTGAACTGAAGGCATCAAATGTTCAAACAATATTTTACAGTAATTGGTCGATTTCATGGTTACTTTAATGACATAGGGTCGTTCTGGGCCTGCAGAGGAAAAATAACCTCATAACATGATGTTTCCACCACCATGCTGCACTGTGGCAGAGTGTTTCTCCGTTGCATAGAAGTATTCGATTTTCTCCAAACAGCCTTATTGTGGAAGAAGTCAACTTTTATCTCATCTGATCGTAGAATATTATCAAGAGAGTTATCTCCTTCGTTAATAAGAGCATTTGCAGTTTGTAATTGAGATGCAACATGTTCTATCTCAGGCAGTGGGACTTTTCGAGCAACGCGTTTCTTCAGGTTTTCTTTACGCAGAACATAGCTAATTGTTTACTTCAATACGTTCACTCCTGCTGATGACAAATGTTCTACTTATTTTTGGCAAGATGGCTGAGGATGTTTTTCCTTAACCGTTGTGACAGTTTTAGAGCGATCTCGTTGTAATAGTTTACTTGAAGCACCCGATCTTGCTATATGGACCACAACCCTTCAGATTTCCCTTTCTTTATAATGGCTTGTATAGTGCTGATAGGAATAGAGAATCTCCTGGAAATTTTTCTCCGACCGGTGCCAGCCTTGTGTTTCTTTATAACCAGACACCTCACTTGAATACTGTCTTCCTTGGATTTTCGCACCGTGAGAATTCTGCGACCTTTTTCTTTGGTTTTGGGCAGCGTGAGAATTCGGAGACTTTTTTTATTTGGACCAGACTCGGTAACCTCACTGAAAACCAAACCCGCCACTATATCCTTCTAGACTACGCGATCGGAAGAACAAAATTTCATTCGGTTGTAACATGCTGTTTTATTGAATTGAGTCATTCCAGGGTTTTAAAACTTTGTTACCAATAATTTCTTGCTACCCTGTACTTTTCAATTGTTTTTTGAGCTTATTCAGATAAATTTCTGTTCCCTAAGCAATACCTAATGTGTATAATCATGTCCTTTCTTATCTAGTGCTCACAATTCTCCAAGGTTTTCCGTAATATGTTTAATAGCAAAAAATATAAATTATTTGGTACGTTACGAATACCTATTTGACCCACTGTATATGAAACGAATACCTTTTTTTGCTGCCGCATCATTTCTAATTCCATAATTATGATCTTTCCAGGTCACGATGGGATGGCCTCTGAGACACACAATTCCATCCACTGGAAGAAACTTCGTCATTTTGTCGATAATAATATCAGTCTCTGTAGCGAGTGAACAGGCCTCCAGCAACTTATCTCCGAACTATTTGGCGCCCGACAACGACCAATCGTACCTTGTCCATGGAACTACCGAGAATCTCGCAATAAATGCCGGCAGTGATGAAAAGTTTTACGAAACCGAAGAGGAAGATGGAGCCGTGCTGGCTGGTGCTGTTGATCAGAGCTTGGCGACTGGAGACGCTGTCAGGATCAAACGCGGTGGCCAGAACTGGAGCAGCTTGAGGGGCAGCTGGGGCAAAAGGGCAGCTCCGCCGGTAAGGAAATCCTTGCATGATTTGTTCAAGTGAAACTAATTCAAATTTTCACCTTTACTTTTCTACAGCCAGGGACGATTGGGTGTAATACTGAGGGAAACTATGTTCAAGTTTCTAGGTATGAAAGCAGTAAATAGGCAATAGATTTCTATAAATCTGATATTAATTTTCACGTCCTCTATAGGGACGTGAAATTAAATGTATGTTGTCTAAATTGTTGAAATTGTTTATTCCTTGATTGGAACTAAAATGAGACTTCTGGGCATGGAGTATGCCCTTGCAGCATGGAGCATTTGAGTAAACTTACGAAGTTGAACAAAGTTAAGATTTCTCGACGAAAGGGACATTTTTCCGATGATGGTGAATGTGAGTTTGTTAGTTTAATGCAACAAAATTATGATGCTTAGACGAAAGAAATGCAGTAACAGCGAGGGATTTTTTTCATATTTTACTATACTGCTCGAGTGAACTTAACTCAAAATACGAGTGAACTTAGGATTTTCTCCATTTGTAGAGAAATTGTTTCAGATAAGTAATCTGATAAGAGTTGGACGAGCGGGTTGTTCTGTGTGTGAGTGAATATTAGATGGGTTTATGAAGCGAACTTTAATTGAAGTCGAAGCTTTCAAAGGGATATTTTACATGGGAAATAAAAAAGGAAATACGAAACATAAAGCTCAGCAAGTCAAGTTAAATTATGAAAATTTAGTGAGAGCATTTTGAAAAAGAAAAACATCACACGCGCAGGCAACATTGTATGGTTAAATGCAGTAAATTTAATTTCAGATAACCACTCAAAATACTTTTACTGTTGAAATCATGTTAATTACCTCTAATGTCTCGGTATTTTACGAAAGTTGATCCGTATACGGTAATTCACCTAGAATCGGCACTGAAGTTGTTTTGATGAAGTTGAGAGTCCCTTCAAATCGAATATACTTGAGTTAAAACAGTTGAACAACACTAATTGAAGTAGCCAAGGTACAAAGAGTTATTCTTGGAATAGAATTGATGGTTTAATATGTTAAGTGAAGCAATGGCATTCTCCGACAAGACTTCGTGTGGCTAAAATATTACTTGAAGCAATTTTAGTGTCTGATAAGAAATTTTTCGGCAGTACTTGTTATTTACGGTAATGATATTCTCGGATAAGTATTCACATAAATGCATTTCCTAGGTAAGGCAATGATATTCTGGGACAAGGCTTTATATGACTGCAGTTGCTATATACGGCAATGATAGTCTCTGATAAGAATTATATGGTAATGATAGCCACTGATAAGAATTCATACAGCAATGATAATCTTTGATAAGAAATATACGGCAGAATTTCCGATAGGAGAGAACGACATTCTCAGTAAAAAATTAACGAACTTTATAAATTAGGCACGACGTCTGATGCGAGGAAGACCGAGCTGCGATCGCTAGAGGACTTGTTATAATTATAAGCAGCCACAATTGAGTGTACATAAAAAACGATAAAATGTAATTCTTTCATTGCTCCGACAGCCCAGCCGAGGTTGGAACAGCTTCAGAGGAGCCTGGGGAAAGAAGGCTGATTGGAGCTCGCTGAGGGTGAGATTCTTTTTCGTCTATATCAAGTCGGTTCCTACATTCAAACTTTTCAAAAATTAATTATTTGGGAGACAAGGCTGCATTCAGCTGGTCACGGAAGCCCAGAAGCAACCTTATGAAAGTTGATTTTGCAGTCCATGTAGACAGGAAAAGGTTAATACACTAAAAAGAAAAGTAACTAATAATTCACTGGGGAACACTCATTTTGTTGCATTAAGAGAAAGATCTTTCTA
>VOMN01096674.1:0-10269 GCA_014899125.1 Orchestia grillus | reverse complement strand
GTCGCTGGCATTTTTTGACTGTTAGGTCGATAAGTTCTCGGAATCGTCCTTCTATAGTTTCCTTTTATTGCCCAAATACCTTCTTTGCACGATCGAGGACTCGTACATACAAATCCTGTATGGAATAAATCATTTCTGTGATATATTAGAAATCACAGAAATAAGTTGAACTGTTCTGTATTTGAAAAATTAGCAATTTTCATTCATAAGGTACTCGAGCTGTCAGGCAACACCCCATGTAGGGTAGCCGAATGCACACAAAAAATGATGGGTGCTCAAAGTTCAATACACGCCTTAGTTTGAGCCCTAAAATTGAACGCCTGCAGATGTTTCAAAACGTACTTTGCCCGAGTTAGAGCTACCCTTTTAGATTTTAGAATATATTTTTAATTTAATTTAAGCACAAGGGACGCCCCAAAATTTTCAGGAGCTTTATCTTGCAGAACTTCAGTGTGTTTATGTGAGTATGATTCTTGTCACCAATATCGCTCTAAAAATAGCTTACCAAATGATTTTATGAAAATTAAGCGCACTGGGGCCGAAATAAAAGAAAAAAGGAGTGGAAAAAGTACAAGTGTACTAACTCAGACCAAGCCTCAATTCTCTACCTGACCGTCATCTCAAATTCCAATCCACTTTGTTTTTTCTATTTTCATGCCTTCTTCTCTTATTATTTTTTATCTTTCTCTTCCTTCAGACTAGAAATCTACGACTGTCACTCCCAGCGATTCCAATTCGCTCCCTAGGAGTGTGAAACAAGAACCAAATTTAAGGTCTCGGGTTCTTTTTCCAACGCCGTTTGAAAAATTCCATTCCCTTAAATTTAATACTGCTCAATTTACGCCATATTCTAGTGCCTCCCACCAATGGTATCCACAGTCTGTGCATACCCTTATGAATAATAATGAAGAAGGGCCCAGGGCCATTGGGTGAGAATAGGGTGTTGTTTGTATGGGCAAGTAATGAAACAAGGCTGGTTATTGGTAGCCGTCACGCGTGTTAAGAGAGATGCTGGGCTGCTATTGGCTCTCGTCACGCCTGTTAAAGCGGCTCATTGAAGGCCTGCCTGTTCTAGCGCCGCCTCTACCTTTGCCTTTACGTCTGACGCCATTGTGGTGAAGTCGCTGTAGTGATATAGACCTGCTGTCCAAAGTGTGATTTTTTAGTAAATGTGTGCGGTGCAAGTGGTCTTGGCAGAGTAATGTGAGGAACGAGATAGAGCTCCTACCATGAATGATGAGGTACTCCTTCAGCATCGACAGGTGAGTCCAAAAGTTTCTGGCGGAGGAGGCGAGGTCAAGCTGTGGCCGGCCAAGTGGGGGGAGTCCAACTTCATATTGCTGTGTTTTGAAAGCTGAAGCACCAGTTCTCGTTTTCAGGAAAAGCTACTCATTGTTTACAATTTTATCAAGTGAGAAGAGTGTATATAATTTACTGAATTTCACCAATGCCGTTCTTTCCTGCTCAGATGTATGATATGAAAATGATTAACAATTTACTGACGAGTTGGTACTAACATACTTTTATCTAAATCCTTGCAAATATCGAATTGTGAGCGGAATAAATTGTATAGAGGAGTAAATGTAATTGGTTAAAGTGTTTTAAAAGTGCTAATGATGTTCGAAATTTTTTTGCCAAAGCACTAATGTGTACAGTAAATGGGTTAATTCTTGCAACATATCTTTTATATTTTCCGTCTCGTTGAATACTTTAATAAATTGTACGTTAAATTCCCTTCAGGGTACATAGGATAGGGATGAGTTAGTTAGGTTTTTCTATCCTAAGAAAGTGGGGACTGGCCTCCCGAGGGGTACACTTCAATATTGTAACCTTTGCGATACAGAGATTTCTTTCGGGCCTACTTGGCTTTTATCAATTTTCACACCGTCTTCTCCATCTCTTCTTTGCCTTTTCTCCCTCTTCTTCCTAAACTTGCCGTTTCTGTTCTATGCGTAGGAAATTTGTGTGGGAACACACTGTTGTGTATGGATTCATAATAGTTCCTACAGAATGGTCTCACTTTGAATCATATTTCACTCATATAGGAAGCTTTAAACTGACAAATAATGTGGTTAATTGTTTCCGTTGTTAAATTTAGAATGTATTTGAGCAAATACTTGCAAGACCAAAAATTATAGATAATCTAAGAAACTCCAGGGAAAAAGTTAGACCGGATTCTGTACATTAAAATTTAATGCCCAGAACCCAGTCCACGTACAAATTTTACTTTAGGTTAACTTGGCGAAAATTTAAAGTTTTGCGGAGATAACATCGTCGATCGAAGGTTAACAGTAACATCACATCTCGTATTTGAGAAGCAATGGTGAATTCCATCTAATATTTATAATTCAGCTTGATCCTCCGAAGATTTTTCGCAAAAACTATCGAGCTTTCAACTTTTTTGCCCCAGTTTGAGTTTCTGACACTTATTTGTCCTGCTATGTTAACCATGTAATGACGGCCAAAATTAGGGAACAAAATTTAAAAGTTCTAAATCTTAAGAAAAAATCGGTCAATTTTTCTATAATTTTTACAGAATGTAAGTTTATAGATAGTTAACTTTGTTGTAATTTTTCTAGAGAATTAATACTATATGTAAAAAAGGACAGTTTACCTATTTTTCAAATGTTCAAAATTAAAGAAAAAATCGATTCCTTACCAAAAAAATGAACAAATAAACAGATTTTTTTTAATATGATGCCACATTTTGGATCATGGTACCGCATCTTTGGTCGCAAGATTACACTTAATTTTATCATTGGGCGACTGGTTTTTGCCAACTTATCCTCCATTTTTTTCTAGAAATCCTCGGCATTTCTACTTTGGAGTGACTAACCCGTACTCGCAAATCTCTGGTCCCTTAGGCGCTTGATAGCCCATGATAAGTTTTGACTCATCGCAAAGGCTGTTGTCCTACACAGACCATGACGCGTATTCCACTTTTCTTGACTTTTTTCTTGACACAGTCGGACTTTGAGCTTTCTTCGGTTCTTTTTACAATCTTTCAATCGCTTCTCCCCTCACGGGATATAATTTAGGCTATAGACAATTGGGTTACGTTAGTTAGGTTTGTTTATCCCGTGCTATGGGGACGCGTCCCCAGGGGAACACTGTTAGGTTACCTCAGCTGTATATATATTAGACCTTCGGGACTTCTATCTTTCTATGCATAGAGAATCTTGTGTGGAAACACACCAGTGCATAAATTCTTAGTTATCTAAAGTACATACTTAATGGTCCCTTCTTTTCGCTCTCTTGAGATCGCTTTCCATGTAGATAAAGAGCTTTAAACTAATTAAAGAAGCAAACTAACTAATTCAATTGCTACTAGATACGTTAAATTTCGATCCATCCCCCAAAAATACTTTCCATCATTTTTCTTCAGCCCAATTAACACGCTTAATCGCGGTAGCTGATCCTGCTATGTAGGTTTTCTTACATCACAGGCTTACGTATCACCGGCTTTTCCGATGGCTTCCGATATAAAGGCATATTTCATGAAAACGTCTCGAAACAGTTTGTCAAAAACAGATAATTCATTTAAATTGGCGTAAAGACGTATTTTGCAGTGAGAAAATGGCCCTCGAGAGCATGACGATGAATGAAAAGATCCTCAATTAGCTTTAGTTTTTTGGTCTTCCCTGGTTTCCCCCTGTAGTAAGTCTGCCGGTGTCGTTAATTGTATGGAAACTTTTAAGATTTGGCGCACAACACTTCCTGAAGTTCCGAAATTTGTTCAACAATGTTATTTTAATTCCGAAATCTAAGAATTTCGGTTTTGACAGTCGTATCAACTCGAAACGTTTTGCCATTGAGGTAAATGCAGTACTGGTGGCAAACAACCTCTATTTTTTTATCTCGCCCTTCAATCGCATGTCAGGAACGTGAATTATTTGAGTGCCACAATTATTTTTATCAATGTTCCGTAATTTGGGACACTTGAAAATAAGCAAATGGCTTAACTTATTTTTATATATTGTTTCAATTACCCTGAGAAGTCACGACGATGTTTATCATCTACGTACTTGCGTAAAAGTGGAAATTATAGAAAAATTTACACATTATTTCTCTAGATTTCAAACTTTTAAATTTTATTACCTATAGATTTGGACATGTTTGTGTTTCCTCAGTGCAATGTTGATAGTGGACAATCTTAATGAAACGAAATTTCAATTTTTTTTCAAAACTGTAATTGTGAATAACGTAACAGATCGTTATCGAAGGACATGCAGCTTTTGTAATGCGACAAAAATATTTCCTTAGCCCTTATAGTTGATGCTTTCGGTTATCGGCGTAAATTTAATTTTGAAATTATCTTACATAAATTTAATAGCTTATTAATTAATGCATATGGGTATCTGGAATTCACCTACTTTTCAAAATATTTCTTATTAATTGACAGCTTCTGTTAAAAATTACGAACTATCTAATCATATATGTGTAATGAATTTACTACTGCTCAGAATTTATTAAGACACTCAATTCCTTCAGTCAAATTATTCTTCATAAGAATATGTATAATACCTTGTTTGTTTAAAATTCGTCACTATTAAAGGGGAATGATGTATACTGGTACAAATGCTGCAAGTTAATGACATTTTGTTGACACTTAATCTGTCTTAATTAAAGTAACTATACTAGCATGAAGAATCGTCCCTACTCGTACAACTGCCTTTAATATACGATGGCTATTGAAATCATCGGTTGATGGCGTTATTATCCATATAACAGCTGGCCGAGTTTAGTATATAAATTTATTTTGAAGCGCCCTAAGGGAGTTTATTTGCTTTATGTTTGACAGTTATGAATAAGGAATTTGCATTATGTGGCTGTAAATCATGTATAAGTATGTTTGATACGCTGGACAGTCTGAAATTATGATTTTGTTTTATATGTTGGACAATTTGATGTTAGGATTTTCTTTTGTATGTAGGAGAGTCATATATCAGCCAGAATTTCGTCTGCTATTCTTCAGTCTCGAATTATAATTTTATTAAATATTTTTAAATTTTCAAATTAGACACTGCTTCATTGGTAATCTGGGCCTCAAATTTCAGCAACTGCAATATTTTATGATGCTGTTTCCTGCTGAAAGGTATTTCTTCAGATAGAAATAAATTATATGGAAAGTTCATGGCCGTTGTAAGCGAGTTTAATCCAGGGAACCAAGTCTGACTTTTTATATGCACGCGCTCAGTACATGCATTTGCGAAGCCCTTCCAGACGTGAGGCTTGTAGCGTTTGAGTGCGAACATGGCAAGTTTTGCGGCTACCGTAGTACTGTTTTGAAAGTAGATCGAAAATAAAGAAAATAAAAGCATTATATCACGAGGAAGTCAATTATGTGGTAGCAGGACCAAACTTTCAAAATATGTACATTTTATGCGATACGGATCGCCCAAGGGCGGGAAAAATAATTAAATCATAAGTGTGTTGACCCAAGCGTATGTAATATCAAATGGGCTCGTGGAATGAAAGAGTCAACTTTTTTATCTTACCGTATACTGGGGAAAANCCCCCCCCAAAGTGGCAAAATAAACATTAACACGTCTATAAAACCGACCGAATTTTTTTTAGATATTAGCTGTTTAATGTTTAAAAGGAAGAAATTTGAAAACAAAATTGCCCACGAATTATTTATTTATACATTTTCTTTACAAGCGTTATTCAAAGTTTCCACCAACCACATCGATCTACATCGATTTTTGGGGACACATGAAAAGCCTTGTTTATTCAACACCTGTGGAATCAGAAGAAGATCTCGTGGCGAAAATTACAGTGGCTTCTGGTGATATTTCTGAAACACCAAGCCTTTTCCATAATATCCGGCAGTCAAGTCGAAGATATCAGAAGTGCATCGATTTGGGTGGTGGAAGCTGAGCAATTTCTGTAAAGTAAATGTATAAATAAATTAATTGTAGGCAATTTTGTTTTCAAATTTCCTAATTCCAAACATGAAACAACTAATAACTCAAAAAATTTTTTCCCAAGTTTAATGGAGGCAACGGCGTTTAGTTTGCCAGATTTGGTAGGTGTGAAATTGTATATCTCCTTTTCCGTAACACCCTGCATGTAAGAGTGCAGGTACTTGAGATTGGGTTGCGAATCAAACCGGTCGTGATAATAAAATATTGGGGGTTGACTCTAACAGATGAGAACACTTGATGTAAGACGGACCCTTCATCGGCTATCTTTTATTTGTACCACATGTGCTAAAACGTTGGAGGATTAGGCAAGAGTGTGGCTTAATTAAATTAAACTTTATTAATGACATATTCGAGCCAAATGCTAATAAAATCAAATATTTATAGATATATGCATATTATAGATGAAGATAGATGAAGGATATTTTAAATGTGTTCTTGTGGTGGGAGTAGTTATGTTTTTGTTCCAGAGATTGTGTAGGTAGACAGACCAGCGGGTATTTCATTGAGGTTAAAATAAAATAAGTTATTCTACAAGGCGCTGAATTGATGTGGTTTCCTCCAATTTTAACGCGTGATTTTAATGAAAATAAAATAAACTGTATTTTAACCCGATGTGCGTCATTTTCATCGTTGTTTGATCCCTTGCCTCTTTCCCGCCGGACATGACACTGCCTCAAAAACATTATTAATTCTAGCACGTTTTATCGTTGGGTTTTCAATGCCTTACAACTACTGGTGTGGTGAGGGATGTGAGTAATGTGTGGTTTAAGCTTCCTTTTCCAAGTGAAGTACTCCTTGGTTACGTGAAATACCTTGACTGAGCCAAGATTCGAGCCCTGAACGTCGCGGCTGCAAGGCCATCACGCTTACCAGTACGCCATGGAGCCCCAAACAGTACAGGCGCTGCGGCTACTTCATCTGTTAGTTGATTTACGGGAATAAACCCCTCCAACATATGTATTATTTCATTAGGAACTCTTGTACTTTTGCACAGAAAACTAGGGGATCAATTGACGCGAATAAAACCTTTCTTATGACTGAAATTCTTCTGCGAAGGATTATAATGCTAATACTAAAGCTTCTTATATTAGCCTCTTGGATCTATACCTTCAACCTAAAATATCCGGACAAATCGTTATAATTGTGAGGAATTTCTGAGATTCTTTACGTTATATTAGGTAATCCTTTTCGTTTTTATTGCTATTCTAAAACTTAAAACAGAGAAAATAATATTTAGTGAAGATATGCTTCGATGGTTATGATGTGAATTGAGACGCATAATCGTATAGTCAGAAGTAGCTCAAAACGCATTCTTAATTCGTCGGTAAATAAAATTAAGACTATTCCCTACATTACTTTTTCGGTTCTATAATACATATAGTTGGCCTTCAAAACAATGGACTTCGTTCCAACGGACCTCAGAACAATTGGGGTGTTTGAAAATGCCCAACTTAGTCTTTGGTCCGCTGTTGCTTGGGTGAATTGTACTTCCCAGGTCTTGAGACAAAATTTGCGCTTGAGAATTCATAAGCCTCAATTGAAAAGGGTCTTCTAGCTCTGATGTATATCTTACCATCTTGATAAACCGTCAAAAAATATTGTTTTTTCAGCAGTAGGACATGGTTAAGTGAGGCTAAGCAAAGGATCAATGTACTCATAATTTAATGTTGACATTACTGCAGATGTAACGATGAAGTTTATGATAAAGTTTCAGATTGAAGTACCAGTGAAATTAGAGCTTACTTTAGAACTAAATTTAGGATTAAAGTTAGGATGAAGTTTACGGTTGAATTTTGTGCTGTGACTGAGGATATAAAGACAAATTAAGGGATCACGTTTGCGCTAATAAGAACGCGGCCATAAGTGGGACCTACACGCTAGGATACTCGTATCAGTCTGGTGTTACAACTTGGGACCTTTTTAGTTCCGGGCTATGATTTGGGACTGGAATAGGTTAAGTCACGGTTAGAATTTAGAAGAGAAATGGAACACCTTAGTCTAACTCTGACCCTTCAAACTATTGTCAGGGTGAACGCAGACTCTGGGTAAACGAGAGAGCAAATTCTCTCTCCTACTTTTCCACGAAAAAGTCCTGTTTTACAATATCTCTTCCTTCTCACATGAAGGAACTAATTGTGAATACGAAAGTTCTACACTTGAAAAATTCCTCATTACACACTGGGCTGTTCGGGGGCTCCATGGCTCACGTGATAGCCTCGCAGCTGGGAAGTTAGGGTTCGACACCGGGCTCAGGCACTGATTTTCACGTAAGCACGGAGTGCTTCCCTTGGAAAAGAAAGCTTAAACCTCGCATTCTTCACCTCCCTTACGCGTCAGTAGTTGTAAGGCATTGAAAACTCAACGGTAAAACGTGTTGTAGCCAATAAAGGTACTTTTTTGCAATTTTAGAACAATACTTGTATTTTACTTCCTTTTTATAACGCAAAACATTGTTGAAAAACACAGTATCTATAATCCACAAGTTAAAATCGATAAACTTTCAGAAAGTCATTGAATTTAAGGTAATTAAATCTGTCAACAAATATCGTTAGGTTAATGAATAGCCTATCTCGTAGGCTTTCTGGTGCAAAATTCTGTAAAAGTTTTTCTTAAATTTTCACTTCATTCTCGTTTTACATAATAAATAGTGAGTTGCCAAACGTGTTTCAACCGAAATTTTGGTTAGATGATTTTATTATTCGTCTTTTATAGAATTATCGCGCTCGAAATTATCAGTGTCTTACGTTCAATTCTTGACCCAGTTTTTACAATCTTGTAAACTTTGCACCCTGACTGCAATTTTTTTTTTGCAATATCATTGGTAGCTCTATTGCCAGAGTCTTCACAGTTGAGGTGGACAAATAGTTTACTTGAAGAAGTCTAGGCAAATAACAGATTAATTAGTACGCATTAAGTTCAAAAAAATTATTTGTAATGCCTTGTAAGCTATGATGTAATCATGTATAGTATTAATTTTTAAACTACGCATAAATTGTGAAGTGCAACTACACGCTTCGAACTCTTGTATAGATACATAAAGAAACTTGAGGAAATATTTGGCGTAGTTATTTCCTACAACTTAATTGAAATAAATTTATGTAAAGTTTATTATATGCATTGATGTATGAAGTGTCAAAGTATGGAATTTAGCGCTGTTGTGCACACTTTCTATGAAATGAGTATGTTCGAACTTTATAAGATCTATCCTCACTAATTTCACAGGGATCAAATGAATAGAGTTGTTCTAACAGTTCAGTCCGCATTACTGAAGAAGAACTTAATTTAGATCAAGTGTCATACCGTCAGTAATTTCCCTATATTGTTGTTCTGCTGTGGTATAAATTCATCTTCCTCCATAAAATGTATCGCTATTTTGGCGTAGAATTAGACCTAGTTCATCAGACAAAACGAAGTACACAAACTTCGTAAATGTTGCCTTTGAAGATAGAGGCGAACGAAGCTGCAGCGAGATCAAATTTACAAATCTAAAAAGCTTAACACTTGCCAGTGTTCTTTGTACGTGTATAACTGTCTTCAATACACATGGTATTGTCCCATTTTTTTGCTCTGAACACCGCAATTCTTTGCAGAAGTTGCAAATATTTGGAAACCAGGCATGTCAACTTATTTGATTTTCTTTCGTATGTCACTCTTCGCTTAAATGACATTCATTACAAGTGTCGGATATTCTTCATACAACGCGACACAATTATTAGGTATCCTTCATGTAGCGTTCTGGAACTTATCTTTTCGCTAAGGACAAAGAAGCTGGTAATTGATACCAACGCTAATGATCACGAAGTGTTGCTGTATCGTTTGCCATAGACGCAGATACTGTGGAGATTGTCTTCTCATGTATATGGAGTAAGTGGCTTGTTACCTACGCAGAATAGCTCTTTGTTTCTAATTTTAGTTTCCCTTACTCTTCCGCAGGTCTTGCAGCTGTAACTGATAATGATAAAATTGTTCAAAATTGTATACGATATGTATATAAATAATGTAGGAACAGGAAAGAATTTTCCTCAGTTCATATACATGCGAATATTTATCAGTTTCTTCCCCGTGATGAGAATTGCAGGTATGTGGCTTGAAGTGTTCAAGGTCATATGCCCACAATATTTGATGCAGCAAAGGTTTCTCATTCGTAAGGCACGATATGTTCTCTCCTCTTTAACCCTCCCTTAGAGCAATTCAACGGTTGTGAGATTCCTTCCTCCCTATGCTGTAAATAAAAAAAACAATAGGAGAAAGGACGTCCTTCTAAGCTACCGGTGATCCGACATAAAGCGAAAAGCTCTGTCAACCTCAGGAGCCTCGCTATGGAATAATCTTCCTCTGTACC
>VOMN01096673.1:0-19184 GCA_014899125.1 Orchestia grillus | reverse complement strand
TACCTCTATTGCCTATGGCCTATCCTAGGCCCCCTGAGGGGCTCCCATTAATAAATATTTCTGAATTTTCCTGAACATTTTCCGTAAAATTCTCATTTATGTTTCAAAATCCACTCTGAGGCGCAAAATCTATAAGAAAGAAGATTAGATTTTTAGCTCATTAGTAAGTATAAAGCTCACCATCCACATGCGATGTGATCCCAAGAGTGCGAAGAGAAGGAACCATTTAGTGTGGACTAGAGAACGGAGATTCAATGCACAAAATGTGTTCCCACACAGGATCCCCTACACATAGAAGCAGCGAGTTAACAATGAAGAAGAAGAAGAAGAAGAAGAAGAAGAAAAGACGAACAGATGTGAAAGAAGAAAAAGGTGTGAAAATTGAAAGGAGCAAAGTAGGTACAAAAGATGGAAGTCCCGAGGTATAGCTGAGGAGACGCAACAGTAGTATCTCCCTAGGGATGCTCCAAAAGAAAGAAGGGATAACAATATATTAACTACCACTGTGGACACATAAAATTGATTCAAAATTTCCACGAGTAAGAAAATGAATTCAACACTTTAAAATATCGAGAACTTATTCCAAAATTTGGCAACGAAAATTAACATCAATAGATCAGTACATCAGATTCTTGAAATAATGGCCAAGATCAACTTGCGGAGAGAAATTAGACTTTGAGCAGCCGTCAAAAAGAGTACAGCACATCAGAACCCTCCTCCATGTTGGCAGCGGCGGAAGACACGTCAGAGCACACACGGGGCTAGAACTGTACACGGGTCTCCAAACGGTTTACAATATTGTCTCCTGACGGAGATATCGGTTTTTCACGGGGGCTCAGCCTAAAAACCGCATTGCTGCACGTGCAAATCGAATGGAACTAAACACACTTGCCGCACGCACATGAAGTCAAGGCAATAGGCAAGATTTATATCTTTCATCTAGCGCCGTATGCATGGGAAGACACCAATGACACACTAGTCGAATTTTCAGTAACTATGTACAGGGTTTAACGCCAAATCCTCTCGAAGAGAATGTTAACGATAGTAGACGTAACACAAAGACCCGCGAAAAAAAATGTGGTGGATACTTCACAGAACAAGCAGATAAAACCACACAGGACGGTAATCGCAATTTAAACCCCAGTCTTTACGCGACCCGAAAAGATTGGAAAAACGAAAGATGAGGCTTGCGCATCAAGAATACAGAACCCAAAACATGCTCACGCAACAAAGGCTGCCGACTCTTCAAAAGATAGCTAGGGTCACCACACAGAGGGTACACCGACGACGCTCGAAACCTTTCCTATTATCCAAAATGCGCTGTCTACAAGAGGCACTGAGAGTTCTCTTCACCATATCTGTATTGGATCATAAATTGTCCATCATATTCACAGTGCATCTAAAATTCCTATGATTACATTTTTAACATTCCTTATGGAATACTTCAGCTTCTGAAATGGCTCCTTCCATGCTCAACTAAAGCCCCCTTTTTCGTCCACACATTTTTACGAAAATAGTGGATAAGGCGGTTGTGCAGGTAGCGCTACTTACTCTAATGCCAGCACACGCTAACACCGTACAATCTCATATTGATAAATCCGCTATGCACGATATTTTTGTTTCACCCTGCGAAATAAAATTGACTCCAGTTTAGGTTTAACCTAGTTTGCGAGGAGACAACAACGAAATGCAGTCGTGTGGAACTCCTCAACACGTTTGATATTTCATGTTGCTGACAGTAACTAATCCATAACCTATCCCTATCCCCTGGGAGGCCAGTCCTGCAAGTTACTCTCATAAAACAAAAAAATCAAAAGCCGAAACGAAACTACTCTAAGATGGTTCACTTCTGTGCTGAGAAAATGGTCAATTTCAGGCGCATTTGAAATTCAGTACCGTTACATTCGATGTAAAATTTGCAGGATTTAACCCGCGTATTTGAAATAAATAAGAGACACGAGCATATCAGCTTTAGACAATTTGTGTTCCACAACTCATTCAAAAGGAAATAGGTATTGAGGTCTAACAAACCTAATATCATTTCGTTACACAAATGTGAAGAGGGATATTGAATTCAGCAGAATAATTTAAATACCTAATATTTAAGACTTATTGAAGATATGACTATTAGGTGTAATGAACTAAATGAATCACAGCTCGGGTGAAGCGAAACAAAAACACGTTAGCCTGAGGGAACGGATCGTGAATAGAGACTTGCTAGCTTCCCGAATTCGTGACTAAAATATTGAGTACACCGAGTGCGTGAAGTGTAAATTTTCAACAGCGGCCTAGTCGGGCACATCAGGCAACTCAACACCACTTGAAAAGCCCCATCATTTCGTCGTTACGTGGCCGGGGCGTGTGTGTTGCGCTCTCCGATAGAGTCCACCGTGAAACTCTGGTCATAATGAATGACAGCGAGAACAGACGTCCACCTCATTTCCTGCGACGAGTAGACCGCCGCTTGGCAGTTTCTCCTTGCGCTTCACTGGACAGGCTGGAGCTGCTCGCCATTTCCGAGGACTTTCGTTTACGCCCTGTTGTTCCCGGAGAAGCTGTGTCGCATTTTTTCTGGGAGGAAATAAAAATATTCCTACATACGAAATTGACTGCCTCCAAAAATAAATATTTTAATTATAAAGATGATTAATAATGCACGCGGATGTCAAACGTAGAAAAGCTTCTACCACTCACTTTAAAGGAGCAATACAAGTACAAACAAACATGCATAATATAAAAATTCCCGTTTCTAGGCAATTGTCTGGCAGAACTCGACGAAGAAAGGTAAGCAACTACTCACACATAAGGTTCAGTAATAACTCTAAAAAAGGATAAGTAACTCCCCACAGAAGAAGAACACATAACTCCCCACAGAAGAAGAACACATAACTCCCCACAGAAGAAGAACACATAACTCCCCACAAAAGAAGAACACATAACTCCCCACAGAAGAAGAACACATAACTCCCCACAAAAGACCGCACTGCCTCCTCACAAAAGAAGAAGACATAACTCCCAAAAGAAGACTAAATAACTACTCCTCACAGACGCAGTGGCGGTGCGGTCACCAGAGCCGAGGTCCTCGGTCCGAGCTGCAGAGCGGGTGGGGAGGCGACGGCTGCGGCGCTGAGCATGACTGCTGCAGGTCTCTTCTGCAATGATACTCTACGTTAGAGGCAGTGTTCACGAGGCTCTACTTCACCATAACGTGTGCTAGTCTTTTCAACGGACTTCGGCAAGGGAATTGCGAATCCTGCGCTTGGTGGTTTCACCAACTTTTGGCGCACCAGCCGCTTCAAAAATGTTCTTGCTGGTAGAATGAGGAGTTTTGAAAGTTTCTAACGTTATTTAACGAATATGCCTTGAAGATAACTTTCGTGAACGCGCTCTTCCTGTATCTTTTACCAGAAAACACATATGATTTGACAAGACGATGATCACGACGTAACTTTATGGATATTTTTAGTTGTCATACCTGTTCCAAGTATGAAAGTATTTTTAGAACGATCTTCTTCAGTAAGACCTGATTTCTTCCCTATTTTTAGTTTTAGTATTTATACCTTTTTTACATGACCTAATGGAACAATTGAAATACTAAAATTGTCCTAATATTGAAGAACATGACAATTAAGATTATAATTATTTATTATAATCTTAGGAATTATTTTAAATAAATCGCACAAGAATTAGCCTGAGGAAATACCTATTGAGCCAATTTTGTTCAGACTCAAATGAGAACCAATGGGAATATCCAACATCGGGTGAATTTAAATAACTTCGTCTCAGATTCAAGTATAGTTAAAATAAGGAGAAGGATTTCCTTTCTTTTGATTAACTCTGAGTAGGCGGACCTGCTTCTGTTCTTTTTGTAAGATTGTGTGAGCCTTCTAGCAATACAGCGTCACCTTAGATGTGTTTAAAATCTCCACAATATCTAAAAGTGGCATAGTTTCGCCTACTGAGCTGACTAAAGTAATTTTTGGTGAGCTTTGTGCTGAGAATTAAACACTCTTTGGTGGACTGCTAAATCAAGATGCGAAATTTTGTTAAAAAGTCTATAGTCCAATAATAGACAATAAACAATGTCGAATTTATTACAAGTTAATTTTTCCAGGTACAGTCCCGTCTGCGAATCAGATGCCATCGTTTCCGATCGAATTTCCAGCGATGCATCAAGCAAAGGAAGGCCAACATCAGATGCTCCTCCCCGCTCTAGTGTAATATTTTTGCTTGATGAGTTCTGGAGCTGGCTAACACGACCAATAGTACTGTTGTTGCTAACCGTACACACGCTAAAATTTGGCGTGTTTTATAAGCTTAAATTTCTTCTCGGTCCCGCAATTATCCGAAGAATATCAGATCTCATTTAAACAAATTTTGGGTAAAAAATCAGTATCATTTATACATTTGAATTGCAAAATAAAATTAGAACCTTTCTTTTCAATGATCTTTACCCCAACTTGATTCGTGTACATGATTTGTTACCGAAAATTTTCTCACAGGACATGCAAGCTTTTAATTAGAAAACAAGTGAAATCATATTCTTCGAAAATTTCGAATCAAATCAAATAATGAATATATGTAAGTTCAATGCACTAGTGAAATTTATTACACCCAATAGTACTGTAGCAGAGGACAAATTTGTAGCACTTTCGCAAATATCCCACAGACTCACTTTGCTGCTGCTGAGTCGACCGCAATAGTCTGACAGATGTTTCTGTGCTCTCGTGCTCAGCAACGTCCAGGTTCAAACTTTCACGGCAAGAAGATTTACGCGACGCAGATGTGGCAGATTCGACTGAGCTGGTGTGAACGCTACGCGACTCGAGGTCCGCACTGCCCAGACATAAGGCTCCAACGCGTCCTGGCTTCCTGCGAACACTGAACTCTTCACTGCTGCTGGAAACTTGGGCAGAATCGCACGATTTGCTCGTCAGAATCAAGGTTTCGTTAGCATTGTCAGCTTTAGACGGCTGTTGGGCTTCACCAAGTAACGGCGAGAGGTCAATAAAAGATTCTGTAGTGCTAGTTTTGTCCTCGTGCAATCTTCTCTGAGATGCCGGAATTTCATCGCTCTCGTAGTCATACCCAACTTCTTTTGACGAAGGGAAAGAAGCGAAGGGATATTCGCTGATTCCAACATCCTCTGTAATGTTGAAGGAAAAAGCTGAAATCAGCTGAAGACGAGCTTTCAAAACTAAGTCAATACACTGATGCAATGTTTACAACACGACTGCTTTTATAACTAAGATCTCACAATCGCACAGTTATTCAAGGACTACAACGAATCCACCAATAATTATCCGTTTAGTTTTACCACAGACAAGCAAGTACGCTGGCAAAAAAAGAGTAAAATAAAGGAAATCAAATACTACGAGACGCTGTTTTACTAGATTTTGAGTGCTACTCTCAGCAGTATTCAACGCCCTCAGTAATATAAGTCCATGTCAAGCAATTAAGCTTTGACAGCTAAAGAAATAGGAATGACAGCGAACCTTACCCGTTTCTTGCCAGTTCACACCTACCAGCACTACACACAACAGGGCACCAAACACTAGCGCCAAAAGCAAAATCAACCTCTTGGGCAAAAAATTTTTTATTCATGATTGCGTCAGATTAATTTACACCCAGTAAGTCACGGATCAATATGGTATTCCATCGTGGATAAAACTGTCTTTAAGCCCATAAATTAACGAAATTAATTTAACCAATCAGTACTGAGCTGCTGAGACCGATCCTCAAGGAGACTGAAGCTGCAGTTGCTTGAGGCGTCGCCGTCGTCTTCCACATCGTCGTTGCCGCCTCCGAAAAGATCAGGGCTGATACACATAGAATTTTCACACATAGTTGTGTCTTTTCTGGATGCATGATTGATGTCGTCTTTTCGCTCAGAGACTTCTTCACTAATCTGAAGATGTTCGTCAAAGGATAGCGTTCCATTTTGTTGAGGCAGAACAGAATCACGCTCTGGAATATCATCACTTATTGATGAAATTCTAATGTTCGGGTTTGCTTGTTGAGAACAATTGACAAGAACTTGAAGTTGCTTCGAGGTTGACTCTTGAGCTTCAAAAAAAGGCAAGTCATCGTCATCAGCAGCAAGAACACGGGTCCTAATGCCAGACTTACTAAGCCCCCCCAGAGGTAACTTCTTACATTTTCTGATGGCCTCTAGCGGAGATACAGCTTGGTCGTCAACGAGCGCAGTTCCGTTTGGAAGTTTTCCCTCAGATCGACTGTTGCGCTGCGCACTTTTTACATATTCATGCTCAACAGCATCATCTTCAGTGCAGGACGACATTTCATTCATAAGTTTCGTTTCCTCTGCGATGATTTCATTAAACGAAAAATCATCATCGTCATAGCCAGCAAACAAGGCATCTTCTTGTTGCACGGAGCTAGCATTGAGCAACACGGGGCTAGAATTCAACAATGAATTTGCCGTTCTTAAAACCTTTTCCGCACTTGCAGGAGGTGCTACAACAATCTGATTCTTTTTACTAGTTAAAACAGGGCTGGTACACACTAGTGTATCCTCTTCAGAATGTTCGAAGTTGAACTCATTCATAGAATCTAAGCGCATATTGCGCCTAATAGATAACTTGGACTGTCGAGGTGTACATGAAACTTCGCTACTTTTTGACTTACAACCCTGACCGTTGGGTATACGGAGCGCGTCTGCAGGCCGTGGAGCAACACGACGCACATCAGGGCTACCGTCGCTAGCGTTAGATCCACCCGCAGGAAAGCTATCTTGTTTTATGCGAGTTTTGTGAATATTGGTCGCAGAACTAATAGCAGTCTCGCCCATTGTACTTTCATTAGTACCCTGCAAATTTCTAACTGAAGCATCCCTCTGGCGTTCAGCATTTGGGCTGCATAATGACGCAGCAGTTTGAGGCTTTTTCACTTCTTGCTTTCTTCGGCGCTTGAGGTCAGCAAGAAGAGCAGAAAATTCGTTTTTGTACTTTTTCTCTGCAAATAAAAAATAAAACTTAGAAACAAGACTAGCTATGAGCATTGGTTAGTAAAAAGAGAAGTGTAGTTGAACCTCTGATTATCCCACTAATTAGAGGAACAGATTATTCGCTGACATGATTATTCCGCGTTCCGCACTTCCATGACAGACATTCTGGCCAGTGGAGTATGTCTTCAGACCAGTAAATTTCGCCCATTATATCAGATACGATATTCGTGATTGAGAAGTTATAAACTGTACTTATAAGTTATAACGTAGACAAATGAAAACCTTATCAACTTTTTGTTTTATCAATGAGCACCGGTAATACAAGAGAAGCACATACCTAAATCTTTCAAAAAAAGAACGTCACAACCTTGCCACTTTTCAAGCCATATGCCATGGGCCAATCTAAAAGTCGTAAGGCTTCATATACATATAAAATTTCACAAAATTCATGGCGTTTAAAAATATCATTACGACACTAAACTCTAAACACATAAAGGCTACATAAGTATCAAATAAAAACTATCAACTTGAATTATTAACTCTTTCTTGTCTATACCGTATAGATTTCAAACCCTACTTCCATCAGGACGCTACTAGTTATTAGACTAGTAAGACCTAAATGCAGCCTAATCGTCTCAGTAAGTTGATCGGTCAAGGGTAATTGTGCAATCAGAGACAATGAATTACAAGCGCGTTGGGAACAAGTAGTCAAAATAAAGTTAAACGAAATTCAATAATTATATTCTGTACGAATTAGTACAGCTTCAGAATCCAGAACAGCTTTGAAATGTTCCATTGACTAACCAGGTCTAGTTCAATAATTAAAGTACCCTAGCTGTACGAAGCTCAGTCATATTCGACGGTATCCTACGTCTTGAACACTTATTTGTTAGCAATGGTAAGGAGCTAAAGCGAGCAATTCTGATACAAATGCTTCAACATTTAAAGATACCCAGTGTAACATGTTTGCCAGAGCATCGAAAATTATCTATAATTTTTGCCTTTCAAAAATTGTTATCAATTAATTGAGAAATATAGAAACACAACGATGGGGCGGCAATAAAGTTAGTAGCACATCGGTACGGTCAGTTAGTGCACAACTGCTGAATTCTAGCATTGGAGAGCTTACGAATTTTGAGTTGCCCTTCTTCGATTACGGACGGCGACGACTTGCAGTGATAAGGGAAAATCTGGAAAAAAGAAAGAGCATATATAATTTTTATTCGAATGCACATAGAAGTCATAGCTATGTGCATAATGATATGCAATATTTCATTTGACAGCACAAATGATTTCCGTCACAATGCTTGCTTAGTGATATTGTAGTTCCGATCTCACTATTATATGATCTGTACACTGTATTAATGCCCAAATTTATGCATGTTTTTTTTTGTTATTTTATGTGTGATTAACCAGTTATTTACGCACTGGAGGATTTAGATGGGAAAAAATTCCCAGCCCAGATTCTCGGGCATGTATTCCTAGTCTGCGAGACAATGTCAAAGAAGGCAATCCAAATCAGTGACAAAAAAAAATAACATTTCACATGAGATTTACCGTCCGTTTTGACAGCACAGGGACGCTCGTTATTTGACAATGATCATTCGAATAGCACCGAATGAATGAACGCCCGGTCCTTGAAAACTCCCTTCTTCAAGATGAGAAGCCAGTCGTCTGTAACTTTGACCAGTTTCTAAAACACTTGCCGTGAGCAATAATTTACATTGCTTCATAAAAATAATTTTAAATTGAAAGATAATTTCTAGAAAACTTCTAAACCTCATCATTCAGAAGTGTTCCGAGGCGCAAAGCGCTCCTAAAATAAATTGCGATAAAAGAAAAGGCAGAACATTTCTCTTTAACAGTCCTACAAACACAGCACAAGCTCAAGAACACCAGTTCTTCAACAAACGCTGCCACAAGTACAACATAACACCAGCAAATTGTTGTATTTTTTCCATGAGTCTACAATAAAAATAACTTAGTCATTTATATACATACTATTATTAAGAACAACCCTGCCAGGTGAAATAATATACCATGCTATCAAACAAACACTAATGTCAAACTGCTGTAATGATCAGTTACGGGAGCATTAAAATTAATTTTGTTGCAACCACATGCAAAATTTTTAACCTGAAATTCAATGGGCTAATTTGAAGATATACTTATGATTGAATCAAGAACTACGTAAGTGAAAAACAAGTAAATAAACCCACAAATACATAAATACAAGACTCAATTAGTGCATACAAGCAAAACGAAACAGATACATCAATGTGTATGCACAGGTGCAAGCAAGACTGTAAAAAAAGATAAGTACGACCACTCCAACAAGACCGTGGAGCTGGGCACTCAGTGGAGAGCCCTCAGAGGCACCCACCGACGGAGGTTTAGAGAGCACCGCGGGCTGCTGCACCTCGGCACGCTCCACCTGCCTCAGCAGCTCCCGCACCGGCCGCGGGCTCAGCTTGTCGCACTCGCTATTGTAGACCACCACGTAACTGCAACACAACGTGGCAACTCAGCGATTTGCACAATGTTATGAGGCTTTGGGCATTTACAGGTGCTGGTAAGTTGTGGTGTTCCACTTCAAAACAGTGGCTCAGTACCCCTTTGACTCTGTAGTATGTGAGGGTTCCACCAAGAAAAAATACTGTGTGTAACATATTTGTTGTACATACTGTAATGCTGCAGTAACCTGAACATTGTATTCTTAGGTGACATTCTTAGAAAATTAGTACCCATTATTTGTTTTTTTTTTAACATATCTAATTGCATGTGCCAGACTTAACCTATTTACCTGGAAAACCTGACCCTTGGTCTGGGTCAAAAAGAGTTAAGCACTTTTAACCGCTTCAAGTATGTGTAATGATATTTGAATTAAAGGAAAATGAAACAGCTTTATGTATTTACTGCAGCTAAGCAGCGGTATTTTACTTGGAAGTAACTGACGCTGTTTTGCGCATTTTTTGTTGTTGATAAGTAGTAGTATTTGACTCGAGCGAAAATGATGCACCTTCATCCATTTACTGTTGCTTGCAAGTAACGGTATTCCATCGCAGAGTTCAAAAACATGACTTAGGCAGCACACCTAAAGTTACTATCAGAGATTCATATAAAAAACACAGATGAAAGAAAGTACGAATTCTTCCATACATTCAGAAGTAAAAATTACACAGAACAATATGTCAGAGCATTCTCCCGAATTTTGTTTCATGCAAGGAGTATACTTTCTCAGATTACAAAAAAGATGCCACAGATCTACACAGAGGGTATGTGCTCATGTAAACAATTTGTACATAAGCATGTAAGTAACGTGCCGGTTGGAACTTTAGTTTCGTTAGGTTGGAGGATGGTGCAGCATTTAGCTGAACTTAACAGCATTTTTGTCTAGATCAGCCGCAATTATTTAAGAGAGAAAGGATTAAATGCACCATAAACAATTAGAGCACTTGAAAACACATTTCCTTGCTAGGAAGAGCAGTTCCTGTCTAACAGTAGGACTCAAAAGCTCATTAATGCTACTGAACACTACAATATATTCGCGGAAACTTCGCTTCATTGGCCCACAAGACAAACTGCCAATATTAAAATTAGATAATAATGTTGGGTTTAGATATCTATCCAAGAAAACTCTTCCCTGTAACCCACTGAACACAAGTGTTTCCATTGACAAAAAAGTAATATTTTTTGACTAAAGTGTTCCCGGCGTGTGACACGCAGCGACGAGAATAACAAACGCCGGTGTCACGCCGCAGTCAACTTGCCAAGAGCGAAGAAATATTTTACTCGGCAGATGAATTAATATCAAGCAGATAAATGAACAATTTTGCAATTGAATTACTCTTACCTATAAAAATTTCACATTTTAATTCTTTCTAGAAGGAAATCATAAAATTCATAGGTAACCCTGCATGTACAATTATCTACATTATTTTAGCGCCTCAAACTCTGACTAAATTACAACCTGAAAAAATGGCAACTGAAACTTACTTCTTGTGTCGCTTGATGAGAGCCTCTCTGGATCCATTTGTAGAAAGCCCAATTTTTTTAAGTTCAGATCGCAACTTGCTGTCACTGAGAAGGTGGTAGACCAGTTTCGGCAGGTGGTTCCGCCTGTTGGTGGAAGAAAGTTAGTAAGAATAATCACCAAGTCCTATTCAATCATTCATTTATGGGCAGGAACACTTTATAAGGAAAATAAATAAATTAAGCTAACAAATATATCGATAAACATCAACAAACAAACACCAAGTTTTCAATTCAATAATTAAAAAGACTCATGGAATAGAGGAACAACATGACTTGGTACATTTCTTCATGGGTATACAAAAGTATCTGCACTCAGGGAACATTAATTACTCTCAGATGTAGAGCACCCCTAGCCTTTTGTCCCCACCTCCTCTGCTAGAGCAAAATTCAACACTTAAATTCTGGATGTGTCGACATGACCGCACCAGACGTCCTTGTCCCTCTTATTGGGGTATTGACTTTCGCAGCAGTGCATTAGCATTGATTAATGTAACATAAAGTAATGGAATGGGAACAGAATAATAAATTTTGATGATTTAGGAACAGTACCCAATGAAATAACAGAAATGCTTATTATTTAAGTGACTTTTTCCTTAGGAATAAAAATAACTCAGCTATTTTCAGTAAAAAATTAAATTCCAATGAAATGAAATATTAAACAAAAATGCCCAGCTTGAATCCCTAAACCACAATAGAGGGAGGTTTATGTCATGACACATCAGCTGAATAGATGAAAACACAGTCCACTTCTTTCACCTTCGGGTAAAAAAAAACAACTACTACCGGAGTGGCTAAATTTGGCACAACTCCTTGTCACATAAAGGACCCATAAAGATGAGTACCACCGCACACCAATGCAATGTTTTAGCTACAGAAACGAATAAATATTCGAGCTTACGTCCACATATTAACTAGACTTATGGCTAATGAAGTAAGAAGTATATTGAGAAATATTGAAAACTTAACCCACTTGCGCTGAGGAGGTCGTGCTGCGGCAGGTTTTGGAGGCGGAGCACCGCTCTCAGCACAGGAGTCAAGATGGCGGTTAATGTTCAGCTCTGGTACACTCACACCGCACACGGGGCACTGCACCATCCTGCTGCCAGCGGTACTGGTACTGCTTGTACCAGTGCTTGTACAACTGACACTAGCAGTGGTACTTACGACACTAGTGGCACAAGCACTGCTGGTAGAACAAGAGCCACTTCTGGTAGAGTTGTGTGAGCTTGGAGTTGACCTTGCAGCAAAATATGGTAGACATCACAGTTTAAAGTCACAGTGAATTACTGTTGAAAAGTTTTACCATGAAAGCATGCATAAATCAGAGGTAGATGCATTTCATTAAAGTAATCAAATTGAAAATAAAATAAATAAATAGTTCTTTCAGGGGTACAAAATTGATAAGTCAACAAGCAATGATATTCTAACATTCCATTATGATGATATTGAGTAGCGCCGCGCCACGAAAAGGTTTTGAAAGAACTGTCATAATACCGATCTTCATAAAAAAATTTCACAGTTGTACAATTTGATTCAAAGTCAATTTCATACTGATTCTCAATGCACTACAGGATTGTAGTTTAGGAATCAACATGAAAAGCTTGTTCATCATTCTAATACAATGTCTAGAAATTCTAAACAAAAATCAATCAGAATCAAACACAACTAGGCTCTAATTGAAAACATCTTAAAAGTTGTTGAATGATTTCTATCAAGACCAAGGCAGAGCTTCAATTAATTATCAAACACCAACAGCCAGTACACTGGCCTGCATACTGCACTGACAACTCGCCACTATTCTTCGTGGATACGAACACCACAACAGACTAGTTCGTGAGTGCGGTGGAGGAATGAGTCAACTGGTAGTGGAAGACAACAGAGTGAGGTGGCGCATGAGCCGCCATGAGTCAGTGTGTTCTGACTTCACCAAAATTCAGTGTGTATGTAGAGTATTTAGGTGTGTTCTGACTTACAGCAAAATTCAGGTTATGTCGTTTCAAAGAAATGGACTTCCAAAGTAAATCTAAGACCTCCTTCATTAGCAAAGCCATAGTTTTAACAGAAAAAAATTCCAATAATGAACTTTAAGATTTAAGTCTAAGTTACCTTTGTTGTTTATCAAATTATCAGGATATTTCTAAGACGGTAGCAGATAGTGAAGAGGTAATCACAAAGAACCAAATTTCTAGAAAAAATACAACCCCTTTTGAAAAGAAGTTACCAAACAATAATGCACAGGTGAGCTTCATTAAATTCTTTTAAATTATTAATCAAGAACTCACTTCTTCGGTGAGAAGTAGTCGAAGACATTGAGCTTCTTGGCAGGGCTGCGGACGACACCATCATTGATGGAGTCTAAAGCTGAAAGCAGACTCTTGTTCGAACCCTTCAGAGGAGTTTTGCTAGGAGTGGCACTACCAACGACCTCGTAACTGGTCTTCTTAGGACTGCCAAGGCACATAATCTCGTCTGTTTCTTCACATGATATACTTGGTTCCCTTTTTGATGAGGACCTAATAGAAGCAGACTGAACACCTGGAATGTTGGAGTTATTTGCAGCGCCACTCATGGAGTCTGGCTGAATGGAGTCCATAAAATAATGACTGGATTGTGAAGGCTGGGTCGTAAGAGCTCTGGAGTCCTTTGGTTGGTCAGAATTTGATTTAATTTCTTTCAAGGTATCTTCAGATTCCTTAAGAAGACGATCAAATTCAACACATGAATTTCTATGTGCATTTCTTTCTTCAAACACTTTCACAACAGCCTTCCTGTAAGAGAAAGCATTAATTAATGCTTTTAATTTTCAATTTGATGCCCATATATATATGTATGGGACCTTACTTTAATTGACTGTAGAAAGGTTCATAATTTTTGCCGATTGCTAAAAAACAAAACGCTAGGAGATTCAAGAATCGTGCCCATTTACTATAGCACCAAAGTGAAACAAAGCATGCAGAAAGTCTAAAACATCAGAAAATGTCTAAAAGAGTACGAATAACTTCATAATATACCATAAAGTATAATTCAGTACATGATATTAATGAAACATTTCAGATGCACTATGTGAAAGAAAGAACTTTAGTACCTATTTCTATATGTATGCTGCAATTCAGAATGAAATACCTTTGAAGAATATAAAGACACTAGTAGGTACGTATTAACACTGACTGCCATTCTCCATACAGGAAATATTTCAAGTCCACAAAAATTTCCGCTGTGAATTAAAAATTGAAGGATTTTGCATTCCCAAATTTGGCTATCCTATTCATTTTCCTCTTAATCTAAACTAGCTTATTCAAGTAACAAACCTAATTTCATGAAAACTTAAGAATTTGTATTCATATATGTTAATGCTTTCATTACGTTAGGTCGCATGTACCATATATGGCGCACGTCGCAGTCAAAAAAAGTGTTAATGGCAGTCCTGACTTTACAATCAGTGTATGTGAGCATTAACTGGTATTGTTTAGCTTTACCTGAAAATATTAAATTATTTACTAAAAAATACAAGAGCAATCCAAATGTTTTTCCATGACTCCTTAGTATCAATACTGTCTGGCTTAATGTTAGTATGGCAACCTTGGGTTTCTCATGCCCTGTAGTTTGCCTTCAATTTTTTCCTACTGATTTAAGACTTAATGTCTCTCTTTTATGTAGCCTTAGATTTAGGGTTACTATTCTAGAGTTACAGAAAAAATTCTCATTAATTTTAAAATTCAGAATAAATAATGCATAGTACAGAATTCCATCATCACTCTTGTTCAGGAAGGATGGCAACAATAAAAATGAGGACACAACTGATAAAAAGGGTGTAATGTTGGAATCTGTTGACAAAATGCTTCATGTGGCTCACTTTTCCTGGGCCCAGAAGGGGCTCACATTTCTGTGCCTATCAGATGAGGAGGGTTTGTTGTAAGATACTTTCAAGTATGCAGTTAACTATTGGTAGTTTTCTCCATGAATCTATGGGATCATTTTTCAAGAATCTTTCTGGACAAAGAATTATTCAGTCTCAAAATACACCCAACTGCTAAGGCCAAACAATATAAAAAGTACAATCAATTACCTGATGGCAGTAAAGTGCTCGATTATGCTATCCAAAGATCTGTTCGGTCGAAGATCTGATTCTGAGACGAAGCTGCTGCATGAGGGACAAGTTTGCCGATATGTCAAGCAATGTCTAATGCACGCAGAACAAACTGAAAAAAAAAGTTTATTTCATTGAAATTAGCAAAACAAATGGGACAGTACAACTGAAACCAACTTATAGCAACAGATATGTATATTCCATCCATTGTTTAGTGCAGTGATATTATTATTATGTTCCTGCGCAGTTTAATACTGCACAGAACAATATACAATATAAGGCTGCTTTCATAGAAAATATTACATGTACTAAGTATCATATTATTTGTTGACTAACATGAAGCAATAATGTTACCCAAATTATTTAATTTGGGTTGAAGTTGAAAAGCACACACTATAACTTGGCTACACACTAACATCTCATGCTGAACTCACATACATTAGCTAAAATCCCTAAAATAACAGAGCTACATCATGCAGCATTTTCATATTACAGTACTTTGGAGGTAACAGTTTAATATTGATTAGGTACTACTACACACAGGCTTCAATAATAATTTGTTATTTGTTTAAAAACAATCCATAGACATAAGTAGGTTTTTGGCATGTGCAATGCCTTCTACAATACACCAAAGAATCCTGTATTGAAGTGATGAATTTGCTCAGAAGCTATAATCTCAAGAGTCAGAAACATACTATCTCAATATTGGTTATTTGAAAGCATAAAACAGAAAATGGCAAGACGGATGAGTTGAGTGGTCCATTTTTCTATTAATACCCAAGGTCTATGTTGTACTACCAAAGTTCTATGCCATACTAACAAAGTCCTCTGATGTAGTACCCAAGTAATATGCCATACTACCAAAGTCCTATACCACAGATGAGTTTTATCTAAAATTTCACCAAGAATAACAACTAAATTTCCTACTGGTACATAAGTTACAATTGATTTTTTTACCAGAAAAAGTGAATTCATGCTAACCAGGGCAATTTTTCAAGCACTATTTGACATCAGATCTGCCTACAAGTGCCACCAAGTACAACAGGTTTGCATCTCATTTTATACCTTATTAAGTCTAATTAAATTATTTTTCTCCATATGTTTTGTTAATGTATTATTACCTGCTACACAAGCAAACACTAGTGGACTCTTCTTTGACTAATTATTGTTATTATAAATCCTTTCTGTCTTTATTCAACTTTTGTCCATGAAGCACAGAAAACATTTCACAAGATAGTAGTCAGGATAGCAGAGCTTCAGTAACTCAGATTAACTTGCACTCAAAGAGAAGGAACCATCAAGTATCAAATGAAGAGAACAGGTAACCTATACACAAAATGTGTTCCCTCACAAGATCCCCTGTACATAGAAACTAGTCAAGAAGGAAAAGGAAGACAAGATTAGGAATCATCAACAAAAAAGGCATGAACATAGGAAGAAGCAAAATGGGTGCAATAACTAGAAGTCCCAAAGGCCTAGCTAAAGCCTAGGTAACTTAACAGTGTACCCCTTGGGATGCCATGCCAGTCTCCATAGCATAAGACTGACATACCTAATAACCTAATTCTATTGCCTATGGCCTTTTCAACACTCCCTGAGGGGTCTCACAAGATAGATAAATATGTAGTATATACTATCACTGATCAGAATTAGTAATGTAAGTTATGTTAATACACAACTGTGTACTCACAATTGTGGGAACAGGCAGTGATCACAGCCGTTTTGAGGAACTCATAACAAATTTCACAGCGCAGAACACCATCCATGTCCTGAAAATTAAAAAAATTAGTTTTGAACAGGAGAAAGCAGTAGAACTTGAATTACACATACAACATGGCTAGCCTTATTTGTATAGATACATTAAAGAAAAGTTAAATATACAAGAAAGAAAGAAAAAATGCATAAAAATCATTTATCATTTCAAAAATAGAACAAACTTCTCTGCACACTTTCAACATTATAGTGAAAAAAATTCAATGGGCAACACAAACAAAAAATTGTTGATAAAACTCCAACCTTGAGCTGTGGCAGACTCTGCAGCACTGAAGTCTGCCTGGAAGACAGAGCCTCAGCCATGGTGTTTGCTCTCATCTCATAAACTAAATCAAACAACCCATAGTTAATGTTTACTTATATCTATTTGTAAGAAGTTACTATAGTTTGAAGTGTTCTTTTCTGACTAACACTTTAAAAACCTAAACTTTTGCACCAATGGAGAAGGGATCATTAAATGAATCTATGCACAAGGGTTATTCCCATATAAGATTCCCTGCACATACAAAAAGAATGTTAAGAAAAATGAGGAAGATAAGATGAAAAATCATCAGTAAAGAAGGTATGAAAATGAAAAAAAGCAAAGTATGCACAAAAGATAAAGTTATGAAGGCCTAGTTATGGTTGAGGTAACCTAACAATGTCCTCCTGGGGATGCTAGTCCATGTAGCATATATAGACAAATCTACCTAACCTAATCCCTAAATGGCTTATCCAATGTTTCCTACAAGAAAATGTTTTAAAGCATTTAAAATATTGAATAGAAAAAAATGCAAAGCATTCACCTACATATACAACATTAAAATAGAAGGTCTTTATAAATTAAGGCCATATTTTTACAAGTAAGGCAAAAAGTTACATGTGTTACATTAAAACAAACCTAACTCAACCAATCAAGCTTCAAATAATATAACCCAAATGTAACTGAAAATCAGAGGAAGGATATGAGTGGGAAATAAGGTGTATAATATTAACTCACTTTTATTCTTTTATGTCCATGAACCTACCACTTTGAAAAAAATCCTTTTCAATGATATTAAAGTGAAGGCTGTACAATACATAAGACATCCAGTGCAGTATGCCAAGTTCCTGATTTAAGATATATTATTCAAACTTAGTGATGAATTAACTAGATTTACCATTGTACATCCCAGTTTCCATTAAATTAATTATTAGAAAAAATTTAGCAGAACCAAATTTTCATACACTAATATAGGTGTAAAACACAAATGAAAAATATATATATATAATTTACATTATATACTACACCATGGAGCCATTCCTTGTGGGCTCCATGGTGCAGTGGTGAACGTGATGGCCTCACAGCCAAATGGACGAGGGTTCGAGCCTCGGATCAGGTGGGTGGGCCTTTNAACATTCCTCACATCCCCCACCACACCAGTAGTTGTAAGGCATTTAAAACTCAACAGTAAAACGTGTTGGAATGAATAAAGGTTCTTTATAATTGATCATAGAACAGAATTTTTTTACACAAAACCATCTTCTGAAAAGACAATACAGTTCATTTTGAGCAAACTTAGCAAAAAAGAAAACAAGATCAGTACCAATAATTACCCTTGTTACACTTCTTAAGTTCTTAACTATGTGTGGGCCATAATAGTAAACTGAACATCACATTCAATAGTATTTTTGTTGGGTTCTTTATATTAGAGCTCAATCACACACCTTATGTAAACCAAAAGTCAAGAAGAAGTGAAATATGATTTGAGATTATCTATGATAAAATAATGATGAACAGAACCAGCAGAATTACCTAAGTTGAATTAAGGTTTTAAGCATTGAGGTTTACAACTGCAATTTTACCAATTTACCAAATACTATCACTGTCTTCTATAACATGTTGTCACCGAGAAATTTTTCAATTCATAAACACTTACGTTGCATACTTCATTTAATTTCGCAAACTTTCTACAACCTAAATTATTTTCAGCACTCAAACACATCATTGAACTTCCTCATGTTACAGGCAACTACAATTAATAAGACTTCCTTACCAAATCCATACTTCATTCAAAAACAATATGTTTGATTGTTTATTTCACTCCAATGTTAAACTCAGCATACGCATCTTAGTTTTTTCTCCACTCTACCCTTATTTTCGCCTGTTTATAGTTCAAGTTTTAGTTGCAAAATTGATAACTTGTGTTGGCGCCCTGTTCTTTTTCAAATCCACCAATCCAGCATGTTTTAAACTGCGGAAGAACAGCGGAAGAGGTAGGGCAGAACAGGAAATGAGAGCCATTTTAATTTTTGAGGATCGGATCCCCCCCACGTAGGGTAAGAGAAGGGGGACCTAAGTTA